>BHFT01030625.1:0-19164 GCA_004320025.1 Laticauda laticaudata
ATGTACATATATGGAAGATGGCTTGATGTTTTTATGTTTTGTTTGTTTATGTTTGTTTTAAAAACCAATAAAAATTCCCTTAAAAAAAAAAAGAATAGTGATGCAGAGGATTTATTTAAGTAAGAAAATTTATATGGCTGCCCAAGTGTCTCTCAATGACTGCAGGTAACTTACAAAGATAAAAACCCAATACAAAAATAAAAAGCAATGACCTCCTACCCCCCACCCCACCCCCGGCAACAACAACCAATCAAATAATCCACTTGATGAGCTCCATTTCATTCTGGTTCCCAGGCCCATTGGCAAAATCAGCTCTTCAGGCCTCGCAAAACAGTGTCAATGTGGGGCCAATCTTATATCGGTGGGGGATGATGTTCCATAAGATGATGTTCTATAGAGAGGTCCCTTCTTCTTAGTCCCACTAGACGTCCCTCTGAAGAAAGGGGACCAATAGCATTCCCTGTTTCCCCCTTCTGGTGGGTCAGGTAGATGAATAGGGAAGAAAGGATATTATGGGAAGAATTAAAAAGACAAGGGGTAAGAAATTGGGTGGATTTGGGCACAGAGTCAGAACCCAGTCATCCTGCTTTAATAGAGGATCTAATGAACAAAGCAGTTGTAGTAGATAGTGGTCAGAAACACACATGGAGACTTAATGATGCCTTGAGTGGCTTTTCCTCAGTCATTAAAATATATATTATATGAAACAAAGTGTAAGATTCATTTATATCTATTTGGCTGGTGATATTTCTAATCCTCCCTTTTGCCTATAGTAGATGTGGAAAATCTATTTTTTCTCATGCATCCTTCCAAGGGCTATAAAGGAGATGTCTGGACTCACATTTTTGTGTCCTGTAGGCAGGACTCACATTTTTGCCCACTTTAATGCATTTTTCCAGCTGAGAAGATGTACAGAAATATGTTATACCAGGCAAAGGCTGGTAATATTTGTTTTGCATCTTTGGGTGCGTCACTGAAAATTGGTGGCAAAATCTGTGGCTATTTCAATAGCCTCAAAGTGCAGATTCACAGCTAATGTGCAGCCAACAGCACATGAACTGCCCATCAGAAAATATGGCTGTGTTAGTTGTGTACCTCTATATTATTTGAATGGATGTAGCAAAGTAGAATCAACTGAAGTGTATAAGCCGCGATAAGTGGTAAAAATTTATGTAACTGTTCAATCAAAATTATCCTAAACTTGTAACCATCACAAGTTTGCAATTATACATCTTGATATGTGGCTCATGGCTATGTTACAACCTTGATGGATAATTTGCTTTATTTATTCCCATGCTCTGCAGCTGACGTAATTAGAACAGAAACTAGAGTGAAGTAATGGCAAAGGGGAGAACTTCAAGGCAGATATTAAGTTAAATAATAAGTCTGCAGAAATTCTATATAAGCGACTTCACTATTTACATTAAGAATGGACAATCTGTATAATGCAATCTGCAATAGCATTTAGACTTCTTTACTGTTTCACAGTGTTTTACAGCTCTCTCTAAGCTGTTTACAGAGTTCAGCATGTTGACCCCAACAATCTGAGTCCTCAGCTTTGCTCACCTTGGAAGGATGAAAGGCTGAGTCAACCTTGAGCCTGGTGGGATTCGATCTGCCACATTGCAGTCAGATGGCAGTCAACAGAAAGTAGCTTGCAATACTGCACTTGAGCCACTGCACCACCATGGCTCACCGTGGAATGGGGTGTATAACTCCGCATTCCATTTTTGCACTGCTTGGAACTGCTGAAATTCTTCACAAAAACCAACAAATTAATGTATTTTTCAAGTTTTAAAAACATATAGTGAATATAATTCCACTAAGATTAAAGCTTAATCTACTTGAGGGAGGAGGAAAGACCAAATTCCCCCCTGATGAAAAAAAACTTTTGGCTCTGCTTCTTCACAAAGCATCACTGCAATCCTATCTTGCCCTCTGAGGTCTTGAGTAGCCTAAATATCTAGCATGCCTAGAAAAACTTCCACCATTTGGTATGCTTCTTTTTTCCATGTAAGAATAAAGTGTGGAATTGGTTGTTGAAAAATTATATTGCTTTTTAACATTAGGTGTCAGATTATTTTAATTCTCTCCAGCATTTAATGATTTTGCTTTTTTAAAAAAATGTACTCGGAGGTTATAATTTAAAAAGTACATATATGCTACTTTAATTATATTGCAATTATGTATTAAGCTACTTGTACTAACTTTTTGAATTTAATTCAATATTATTTCCTTCTTTTAATTAAATGTTAAACTGCCTCAGATAAGGGGTTATAAATAAAACACCCTAAATAATATAAATGGTGTGAACTCTTATATCCAGTCAAAGAATATGGTACATAGGGTTATCTTCTTATTCACTTAATAATCCAACAGGTAGTATAACCCACCAATTTCAATCCATATCTGAGTATCTGTAACACAGAAAAAGCAGTAAAGGCAGTCCTCATTTAATGACTGCTTCTTTAGTGACCATTTGAAGTCATGACAGTGATGAAAAACTAACTTTATGACCAACTCTTGTATTTACAACCTGTGCAAGTGTGTAAAGCAAAGGAAAGTTGAAGTAAGATCATAAGCACAGTCTTAGTTTCATTTAGCCACTGCTTCACTTAGTAACCAAAATGCTTACCACAACTGTGGTCACTAAACAAGGATTTGTTTGTTTTTCAGAGCCACTGTTGCAAAACTGTCCCCTATACACAAATATTGGGATTGCTTATTTCTCCTACAGAAGGCTAAGAACAAAGAATAGTACATGCCAAGTCTTATGCCAGAGTCATTTAGGAATCAATATTTATCAATCACTTTGCTGATTAGGCTTGGATCCCAGGCTCTGATGAAATAGGTTTCATGTGTTTTATTGTTATACTTATTTAAATTACATTATATTTTCAGACCTATTTAAAAATAATAATCTCAGAGATACCAACCATCCTTTTATCTGCAATGAATCATAATGAAAATATTCCTTATTGGGCACCATAAGTAACATTTCTGAATACAAGGTTTGAAAAAAAACATGACTTGGTTTTGACCTGCACAGACAATAATATACCAGTGCTACAAATCTCTTTCAGAATTATAATTTTGGACTGAGATAGAAAAAGAAGTGACAATTAATGCACACAGTTAAGACTGCAATAGAAGAAATAATCAATTGTCAAAATAAAAATTCAGAGTGGTCTAATAACGCAGCAAAAACTATCAGGTGCTTCTTTTTTTAAGTTTTCAGATACATATGATATAAAAGGATCCCTTAGAATTTGAGGTAGTTCACAGGAAGTCATACAAGAATAGAAGCCAAAAATGTTCATAGATCTAGATCAAATGTCTATATAATAACTAATAAGGATACTTGAATGATATACTGTAATCACTATAAATCACTAATTTTCCTCTCTCATACATAAATAACCTAAATTCGATGGATTATTCATTTGATTTGAAAGAAGCCAAGTTTATAGTATTATTTTTCTTCCTGAAAAGTGGTATAACCATGGAGGAATCTCAGATTCTCAAGGTACCATCTTAGCATATTTCCTTCCAAAATATTCTTAGTAAACTAGACAGACTACTTGCAGTTCAATGCCATGAGGTAAGCAACCATATACTTTTCAGCAGTGCCTGTAAGAAACTGACAAAGCAGCATGAAGAACAATGTCTCTCTTCAAGTGGAACTAGAGTAAGAAATTACCCAGTGCTGACCAGTGCAAACAATTTTGTGCAGGTAATTAACTTGGCTGGTTCAAAGCAGACAGAAATGAGATCACCACCTTCTATGGAAATGCAATTTAGTTGCTGAGTTGAGACATATGAAAACAATGAGGTTTCTAAGGACTAAAATGAGAATGCCTAATGAAATATGTAGTCAAAAAGTCAAAGGCTTGAAACCGGAATGCCTATTAAAACATGTAAGTAAAAACAGAAAGGAGGAGGGGGAAACCTTGCATGTTAAAAATCCAATGTATGTATTCAACCAATAAATGGCTGTAAAAAGATAAAGAAAATAATATACACTCTTAAAAGACACCCTCATTAATCTAAGTGATATTAAAAGTTTAATATAAACAGAAAATAAGAAAAAAATATGACTATAGGCTTAGGTAATCATACTATAGGCCTAGATAATTAACCTTTTTGCAAATACACAAGTTTTCTCAATAAGGCACATGCTTGGGATGTGACAGGCAGGTTTGCATTGATAAGTATCCCTTTGTACTGATCCATATGGAACAAATGACACTGCAATCATGCTTTGTATTAGGTGCCAATAGAAACATTTAATGGCCACACTTCCAAGATAAATGACTCCCAACAAGATGAAAAGCATCACAAAAACTATAAAAATATGTTAGGAAGGCATGTTTTAATCTTTTAAAGGAGGCATGTTTTAATCTTTTAAAGGAGTTTTGAAGGAAATTTTGTGAGGGAAAGAAAAGAGACCAGAGAAAACAATGCAAGCCCCTCCCTGCCCCCCCCCCAAAAAAAAACCTGCTGGAAGCAGGCCTGCAAGATGTAGAGGCATTTCATAATGTCTAGTGTCTTTGTGTACAGACAGAGTATACAGGAAGAAACAGAAGTTTTATTGCAGAAAGCCAAATATTTTTAGTGGACATTATAGCATTCCGGTGGAATAAAAATTCATGAAATGAATGTCAGGATTGAAGAGTACAATTTATTCAAAAGCCTAGACAAAAGACGTGGTAGATTGAATGTGAAGGAAGTGTCCATTTGTACTGAGGATCAAGAATTTGAATACGAGGATCTAGTCAAGCAGTCCACAGAGGGACAGTAATAAGTGATAGCGACAGGCCGGAAGTTCTCAGCTCCTACTTTGTCTCAGCTTTTTCTTCAAGGGGAATATGATCAAATGGCTCTTAAACAAAAGGAGGGAGCGCTAATCCAGTGTAATTAAAAAGATGATAAGGAAGTATCTGAAAACTGTGACTGAATATAAGTCTCAAAGATCAGACCAATTCAGACATAGTCTTGAAGTAACTGAAGATGTCAGTTACTTTGGGGATCTTTCTGTAATCTTTGAGAGTTCACAGAGGACAGGCAGAAGGATCTGGAAAAGGCTAATCTTCTTTCTATTTTCAAAAATGGAAAAACTGAGGATCCAGGCAGCTACAGAATAATGAGATCAATACTAGCAAAAATATAGAACAGATTATTAAGCAGTCAGTTTGTGGGCATTTTTTCTGCCAGCCTAGCAGTTCAAAAGCACGTAAAAAAAATGCAAGCAGAAAAATAGGGACCACTTTGATAGGAAGGTAACAGCATTTCATGCTCCTTCGGCGTTTAGTCATGCCGGCCACATGACCACGGAGATGTCTTAGGACAGCACTGGCTCTTCGGCTTTGTAACGAAGATGAGACCGCCCCCTAGAGCCAGAAAGGACTAGCACGTATGCACAAGGGGAACTTTTACCTGCACCTTGCGGGAATTTAGAAGCATTTTTGCAAACATCTTGTTTCACTGACAAATCTGCAAACTATGTCCCTTGTGAAAAATTATCCCACACCTAGTTTGGTGAATATGGTGAAATTAATATCTTGGGGGCCTTCCAACCTTCTTATTCTTCTTGTGTTTCTTATTTCTGCTAAATGAATTTGGATATACCCAAACCAAAAACTTTTAATACATGTCATAGGAAGTAATGAGTCAAATCAGAATAAAACAAGTGACAATGGACAATTCAAAGGCTCGTTATTAGAGGAAAATTTCAAAGATAACATTATAGAAGAAAACAATAACCATATTAAAGAGTGAATATTGTAAAAAAAAAACCATGGAATAGGAAAACTTCTTTTGGATATCTCAATGTTTCAAAACAGATTGAAAGTAATTTTATACAGCAAACTAAATGATGAATTACTGGTAAATATTCTACAAAAAAGTCATGTTGGCCAATTACAACATTTTACCTCCCACATTTCCTCCCTAGCAATATTCCTCATTTATATGGCACATCTCTACTCTTCTCAAGATAAGGAATACATTCTTTACATATCACATTAAATTCCTAAATTTTGTCATTAATCTTATAATGCTAACATGAAGTGGTTATTAGTGCCAGCATCTTGGTATGTCACAATTATGTTTTCATATTGCAAAAATTATTGCTGGTACAGCCAAGGACAGTTGTAAATAATCTTCCCCTTCTCCACTACAAAGCTCCAGTTTATTAGTATAATCTGATATCATTACAATGGGTTCAAATCGAGTCAGTAATTTATTGTAACATGTGTTTTTGTAGTTTGCACAATTGCCTAATTTAATGTTACATGTGGCATTTTGCTTCTACTATGCATTTTCTTTTCGTAAAAAATAGTTTTAGCTCTTAATAATTCTGGAATATTTTGTTATTATCAAAACAATTGTTAAGAGTTACACGAATATTCAATGTACTTTAAATCACAGTTTTGATCATAAGATATAGCCTGTTGCTTTGAACTAGCTGGTGCTATGGAACTACGTCTATTTTATATATATATAATATATATATATATTATGGAAGGAACCTAAATTAAACCCTGATGTGCTTGAGTTAAATATGCTATGTAATCTTGCTGAATTATAACTAAGTTTTACTTTTCTTTTCCATATTAAGGGGGAAAGGAAACAATTTAATACTATCTTTTTGAAAAGCCTACATGAGAATTTTATCCTGGGTGTCAATTTAATCAGGCAGAAATAATAAATATACAGCCCACACAGTATATTTATTCTGAAAGACTTAAAAGTTCCATTAATTAGTTTAGCTGTTGTTTTCATGCTTTCATGGTGCATTTGAAAGCTTTACGCTTCATTAAACATCAATACATTTTATCTCATTACTTTTACAGAAAAATACACAACTGTTTCTTCAAATCAAACGTTCGTTAACAGATATATACATATCAGTTAAGTATATTGGAAACAATTGAAGACAGAATTTCTATACAGTTTTTGCTGTGGACAAAAACATTATGTGAACTTTATTCTGGTATAAAATTTTATAACTTGGGGAACAAAATAAATAGACAATAATTGTTCTCTAAAATTATTATTTTTATCAAGAAAAGACAGCTTGACACTCCAGATCCTTAACTTTCATTCTGATAAATTTACTTGCTTGCAGGTAGGTAAGGATTCATACACAATAATTTTGTAATTGTGCACCTTGTTGATTTATTTGTTGAATTATCTGCAATATTATTAACTGCCCAATCATGAGATATTTGGAAATATATAACAAAACAAGAAAATCAAACAGTAAAATCAAACAGAATAAACACCAACACTAAAACAACATGCAAGAACAGGGATGTGGTGGTGCAGTGGTGACATGCAGTACTGCAGGCTGACTCTGTCTGTTGGAGTTCAATCCTGACCGGTTCAAGGCTGATTCAGCCTTTTATCCTTCCAAGAAGGAGCCAGATATCCTGACTCTGTAAAGTGCTAAAAGAGTGTTGGAAAGCACTATGAAGCACTATATAAGTCTGAGTGCTATAGCTTATTGCTATATACACAAAGACAATCAATTCACTTATGGCTGAATATATAGTGAAACATGCATGCTTTTGCTTCTTTTCTGAAAACAAGACAGAACAGTGCTACATAGTTATAAGGGACAAAGATATTTCAAAGCATGTGGGGCTCTACTGAAACCTGTTGTCCCACGTACCTCTCTTGTACTTCTTAGGGAGGGTAGCATTTCTTGAGATATTTGGGGCAAATAGGGAGAACACCACCATCAAAGCTGACACCATCCAGAACTCAAAGAAACACAGCAAGATCAGATGAGGAGACATCTCATTGGCAAGAGTCAAACACAACTGAATGGATAACATCATCATCATCATCATCATGGAGAAAGACCTTTGACAAAATAATTCCTAATCTAGATATTGTACCAAAAAGGGGTCTGTAACTAGTCTGAATTTTCAGAACGCTTATCAGAAACAGTGTAGTGTCTTCAAGAATAGTGCTATCTTGCAAAGGCATTTCGGACTAACTGTGGCTTCTAAGTCCTCTTCAAAGGCTGCCCTATATGAAGCACATTGCAGCAATGCAGCAGTCCATACTAAATATAACTGCATGAATTACTGCTGCCAGTCCAGGGATGATACAAGTGACACAAGTACTTTAAGTGCACCCCAAATTTCTTACTCTATAAACATTTAGGATTATTGGATAATTCTCTTCCCTCTTCTTACATACAGCATCATATTGCAGCACTGTCCTAGCAATAGAGGTTTTTTTCTCTAAGAAAATCCTGGGAATGGCTGCATCAGATTAATAATTCACAAGATGAAGACAGAGCCTGGAGAACATCGTAGACAAGGCTATGTACAGTCCCAAAGGGAGAAAACAACAAATACATTGTGACATCATGATGAAAATGATATAACTTACATAAATTATGACATATAATATCATTACATGAAGCCATTTGCTGGATGAAGTCATGATTCATGTGTTATTCTGATGTCATCAAAATTTATTGTGGGCACCGTTACAGAAAACAACTTGGGGTTTCCTTTCTTACACGAATAAATGCAGGCATATTACATACTGTAAAGCAGGGGAAATAAAGAAATAGGGCATTGGTATTTACCAGATACTTCCGTTCTCTGTGAGCTGTGAAGAGCTTCCAGTAGTGGAAGGTGCTTCAGTCTCTTCCTAGTTAGGCTGGGCTTAATTTCTGAGGACGCTCCTCCTCCTCCACAGAACTCCTCCTTAGTGTCCTCAGTTTTGCAAAGCCGAGAAACTAATACCCTCTATGCTTCAACCTATCTAAGACCTTTGGCCGGAAAAGACCCCCCACGAGATGGAAAAAAAGGGTGGGGCTGGATGCTCTTCAAAGCTTACAGAGAACAGGCATATCAGGTAAGTGCCAATGCCCTTTCTCCCATGAGCTGTTCAGAGCATCCAGTAGTGGGACATACCAAATCTTGGAACTATCCTAAGGGAGGGACTCCGTCTGGGTTGAAGTCCTTTCCAAGTCCATGTGAACTTGTTGCAAGACCCCCTTACCAAATTAAGCTTCAGCAGATGCAAATACATCAATTTTATAATTCCTAATGAATGGGGAAGGTGAAGCCCAGGTTGCCGCTCGACAAATCTCCTCTATAGTGGCCTGCATGGTCCATGCTGCTGAAGTTGCCACACTCCTGGTGGAGTGAGCAATAATGCCTTGGGAATCGAATGGGACTTATATGACTTTGCAATTTGGCCCTCAACCATCTGCCTATGGTAGAAGAGGAAACCTTGTGTCCCAGAGTGTTTGGTTGAAACGACACAAAGAGGGCCTCTGTTCTCCTTGAAGGCGCCATGCGATCTATGTATATGCATAGAGCCCTTCTTACATCCAAACGGTATCATTGGTGTTTGAGTCTGTGAGTTGGGCATGAACAAAAATTTGGAATCACAAACACTTGTGCCCTGTGGAATACCGAATTGATTTTTGGAGTAAAGGTTGGATCAGGTCTGAGGACAACTCTCTCCAAATGGAAAATACAGAAATCCTTATGCACAGACAAGGCTGCCAGTTCAGAGATTCTCTGTGCCGACGTAATTGCGATTAAGAAAACGATCTTATAGGTTAGAAAATGAAGGGTCGTGGTCCTTAGGGGTTCAAAAGGACCCGTAGTAAGTGCCGTTAACACCTTGTTGAGATCCCAAGTTGGGTAACAGTGTACTACAGGGGGCCGCAAATTCCTGGCCCCACAGAGGAAATTACAAATGCATGGATGATGGGAAATGGAGGTGAGGTCCCCCCAAGATATAACTTAAGCCAGGGCTGCCACTTGTCTCTGCAGGGTATTTGGCAATAGGCCCTCCTACAAAAGGAGGAGGCCCTCCTGCAAAAAATATAATAGTTGTGGTACCGATGGAGAAGTGGGATCAATCTGAAAAAACCTACACCAATGGCAGAAAATGGCCCAGGTGGCATCGTAGATACAATTCATCGAAGGACGTCTAGCTGCCTGTACAGTGTCAATGACCTGATTGGAAATTTGTTCGCCTCTCAGATGTCGCCGCTCAATTTCCGTACGGCTAGGTTGAGCTCATTGCGGGTCCGGATGCAGAACTGGGCCTTGAGACAGCAAGATGTCCGATGAGGGGATCCTCCATGGTGGCTCTGTTGACAAGTCCCTCAGGTCTACAAAACATGTGCAGCACGGCCAGTAAGGGGCCACTAACAACAATTCTGCCCTCTCCTCCATGAGCTTCTGTATCAGTCTGGGGATAACAGGAAGAGGTGGGAACACATATAGCAGTCCAGGGGGACAGCGAAAGTGGAGGGCATTGACGTCCTCTGCTCCTTGCGAAGGATATCGCAAAATGAACTGTGGTAGTTGGGCATTGGGGGGGCAAACAGGTCAATAACAGGTTGTCCCAATCGCTGAACTGCCTCCTGAAAAATCTTTGGATCTAGACTTCACTCAGCTTGGTCGATCATGGCCCTGCTGAGCCAGTCTGCCTGTACGTTTGCTAGCCCTGATATATGTTCCATCTTGAGGGATAGGAGATTGTGCTCTGCCCACATGAACAATCTTTCTGCCTCCTTCATTAGTTTGGCGGAATGAGTGCCCCCCTGTCTGTTTATATGGGCCTTTGTTGTTATGTTGTCTGTCAAGACAAAGACATGTTTGGACCGAAGGTGCGGAAGAAATTTGCGGAAGGCCAGGTGAACCACTCTCAGCTCTAACCAGTTGATGTTGTGCGACCTCTCTGGGGCGGACCAAGTCCCTTGTGCTGTGTGTGAATGGTAATGGGCTCCCCATCCCACTAGACTGGTGTCTGTTGTGACTGTTGATCTGTGTGGGTCCTTGAAGGGGCAACCTCTGTTGATCATGGAAATTATCCACCACCATAGAGTTCTGAGGACGGTTGGAGGTACTATAACATGAATTTTGGCGTTGTCTCTCCCTGAGCATTGATAAGGTAAAAGAAACCATTGGAAGGTTCTTGTATGGAAACGAGCCCAAGGAACAATAGAAAGGGGGTTGGTACTTACCTGATACGCCCATTCTCTGAGCTGTGAAGAGCATCCAGAGATGGAAGGTGCTTCAGTCTCTTCTGAAAAGGCTGGGCTTAAAACTCTGGGATGCTGCTCCTCCTCCATGAGACTCCTCCTCAGCGTCCCCCAGTTTTGTGAAGACTGAGTGCCAAAGTCCGGAACTCATCACCTAATCTAGATCCCTGATTGGAACGGAACCCCACCAGACAGAAAGAAATGGGTGGGGCTGGATGCTCTTCACAGCTCACAGAGAACGGGAGTATCAGGTAAGTACCAACGCCCTTTCTCCCATGAGCTGTTTAGAGCACCCAAAGATGGGACATACCAAACCTTGGCCTGTCCTTAGGGAGGGACTCCGTCTGGAACAAAATCCACTCCTATATTCTGTGGACCCTCTGCAGGACTCTTCTGCCAAATGAAGCATCCGCTGAGGCACAGGCATCAATTTTATAATTTCTGACAAAGGGACATGGTGAAACCCAAGTTGCCGCTCTGCAAATTTCGTCTATGGAGGCCTGTGTGGCCCATGCTGCTGACGTTGCCGCACTCCTTGTTGAGTGGGATGGGTTAAGGATAGAAATAGAGTCTCAGATTTTCTGAAATGCGTGTGTGGTCTGGAAGATGCGTAAACCTTCGCGATCAAGTCTATGCATTGATGTTCAGTCTATGAGATGGTTTTGACAGAAATTTGGAAGGCAACTTTGCGCTCTGTGGAAGGTTGAATTTACTTAGGAGTGAAAATGGTCAACAGAAGAATCACTCTGTCGCATGAACACGCACGGTCCTTACACATTGAATTGCCAATTCGGAAATTCTTCTCGCTAATTGATTGAATTAGGAGGCACTTTTATGTTAGGAAATTTAGACTATGCGTTTTTAAGGCTCGAACGGCCAGTTGTAAGTGCGGTTAACACATTGTTGAGATCCCAGGTGGATAGCGGTGAATGAGGAGGTCGTAAGTTTTGCAGCACTTGAGAGAACTGTGGACATGTGGATGGTGTGCTATGGAACGAGGTACCCAGGTTATCACCGAGGCTAAAGCCGCGACCTGTCTATGTAACGTATTCGGAGATAGGTCTTGTCAACCCCTCCTGTAAAAAGCCCAATTTGTCCTATTGATTGGAGCAGTTGGGTCGATCCTAGACCCTGGCACCAGCGACAAAAGGCTGCCATATGGCCTTGTATATAGATTTGTTGATGCCCATCTGGATGCTTGATCATGGCAATAGCATCCTCTGAAATTTGTTGGGTTAAACGGCTCCGCTCAGCTCTAGGTAGAACTGAGCTATGTGGATTCGGATGAAGTATTGGCCTGGGAGAGGAAACATTCGACGGTGGAATTTTCAAGGTTGTTCTCTCGCAGGTCTGTGATCTGCAAACCAATTCGCCCTGGCCAGTAAGGGGCAGCCAATATAAATTCGCTCGTTTCTCCAATAACTTCTGGATCACCTGGGTATTACAGGAGTGAGGAAACACATATAGAAGCCAGGAGGCCACGGACATCGGCAGGCATTAGGCTCCACCGGTCGGTACTTGAAACATGCTGGGCAATTTGGGCGTTGAAGGAGAGGCAAATAGATCGATCAGGTGCCAACCTCCGCATGCTTCTGGAAGACAGTCGGGTGTATGCACCACTCTGCCTGATTTCGTGGCCCTGCTGAGCCAATCTGCTTGTGTTTTATGCCTGCTATGTGTTCTCTCTTGAGTGAAGACCAGATTGGACTCGGCCATTTGAACAACTTGGTCGTCTCAGCATCAGAAGTTTGGAATGAGTCGTTGTTTACTGTCTGTTTACGTGGGCTTGGTTGTGGGTATTGCCTGTCAAGACCAAACATGGATGAATGGAAAAGGGGTAGAAACTGTGTAGCCTGGTTGAACTCTCGCAGTTCCAACAGGTTGATGCTTTGTGATTGTTCGAAATAGTCCAAATTCCTTGTGCAGTGTGGGATTGGAATGATACCTCCACATCTACCAGGCTGGCATCGTTGTGATTCATTACCTGTGAGTTCTTGAAAGGCCCATTTATCGTTTTTTTCCCGACCCAGCGAGAGATAGAGAACGTTGGTGTGGTACCTTTGTGCGGACGTTGGAGGTGGCTCTTCCGGATGCTGGAAAAGTAGAGGAACATTGCAGCTCTCTAGAATGGAATCGACCCAAGGCACAATGGAAATACAAGAAATAGTTTCCTAACAGTTGAGACAGCAATGTAGGGAAATCCTCTTTAAGCTCTGATCTCTTGACAAGACTGGATACTGTTTACCTGTCCTGAGAAGAAAGACTTTGCCTCCACAGTATCTATCACTGCTCCCAGATGAACTAGCCTAGTTGAGGGCCAAGTGGTTTTTATCCCAATTTATTGGAAAAGCCATGATCTTGAGGGTCCTCAGAGTAAACTAGGTAGTCAATTTTGCTTAATGCTGAAGATGACAAATTAAAAATGTCACTTAGACACATTGTAAGCGGACAGATTTAAGCCAGACGAATGGCAGGGCGATATATTCGTAGTGCCATCAAGAAGCAAATCTAAGATATCTGTACTGGGGGATGGTATATGTAGATAAGCTTCTGTGATCTATATGAGGTATGATATCATTCTCTCTGATGCTAAGCAGAATTGACTGGATAGTAATCATCTTGATTTTTGATAGACCAAAGGATTTGTTCAAACGCTTGAGGTCCAAATTGCCTCCAGCCCCCCACTCTTTGGACAGAACAATAGAAAGTAGCAGCCTTAACACCCTGTTCAGATGGGCTTTAATGGTCTGAATATGCAGAAGATGATTGATAGCTTCCTGCATCAACCTAATGGAGTCGTGGACCTATGGCTAATGAAGTTTGAGGGGAGAATTGAACTCCAAGTGAAGCCAAACCTAATAGTGTCTTGACCACGCTCAGAGGTGAGCTGTCCATTGATCGGACAAACAGTTTTAATGCCTCAATGGGAACTGCTGTAAAGGTCCTTGGGGCGACGAAGAATGGCCTCTAGTGCTCTGGTTTCTACTATTTTGGTCTCCCGCTGACATCTATCGACGATTCAGAGCTAAATCTAGTCTAAACTGGCCTGTAGCGTGATGTTCTCTGAGATATGGGAAGTAGGGGCCTAGTAGGACCAAAAGGAACCCTCGAACGACTGGGGGTTCTGTTTTCATGACTCCGAAAAAAGGGAAGCACTTTTTTCTTGTTCTATTTCTATTATGTGTTCAACACTGATAATTTATCCTCGATATTGATGCTGATGGACAACTTTGCATTTATGCTTGGTATCCACTACAATGTCGGAGCCTAGAGTCTCGTGTGAACGTGAAATGCTATGGCCTAGATGAGAATTTGCTGCATTAAATTGTGGCATCGGCAGAGAACTCCACGCTACATAATTTTAGGTATGTCTGTGAGCTCTGACATTTGACGCGGCAATAAATCTCAGTGGGGACATTGAGGGAGAATTGCAAAAAAGAATACATTGTAGCTGCTAATGGCCCAAGCATCAGAAATGTGCACCACTACAGAGTGCTAACAGTAAGCAGGAAAGTCGCAGCTGTGAGGTTCCATTCCATCATAAGAGCAGACGATGGAAAGGCATAGAATAGTTAGATAAGGCTGTTTTCTGAGGCGTAACGCAGGTGACTTGCGGATGGAGGCTCTCTATTTACGGAGGGAAGCTGTTTTAGAATTGTTAGTTTTTGCCTAGATCGAGGGGAAAGCATGAAAGACCGAATTAGATAGTGAAGGGTTTTAAAGATCCAACCTGAATTTGAGCAAAGCTGTTCCTGTCAGGGAGTGTACAACCTCTTACTACGAAGGCTGAGCTAAACCTGGGGGACCCTGAGGAGGAGTCCCGGAGTTTTAAGCCAGCCTTTCCAGAAGAGACTGAAGCACCTCCCATCTCTGGATGCTCTGAACAGCTCATGGAAGAAATACAAGAGATTATCTTCCCTAGTAGTTGATATAGGAGAGCTAGTTGTACCCTCTTGAGAGTTCTGGTCTCCTGTGCTAGTCCCCTGATGCTCTCCTGTAGGTCTGGGGAGAGGAAAACTTTGCCCTCTATGGTATCAATAATGGCCCCTACGTGAATCAATTTGGTAGAAGATGCTAAATGGCTTTTCACCCAATTTATAGAAAAACCATGTTGTTGAAGGGTCATTAGAGTAATGCGAATATCCCTCTTGGCCTGTTGGATGGATGATATCAGTAGTAACATGTTGTCCAAATAACATTGGAGACGGATAGGCCTGTCCCTGAGGGATGCGGCCAAGGCAGCCAAGACCTTGATAAAAGTCCTGGGTGCGGATGCTAGGCCAAAAGGGAGGGCAATGTATTCATAATATACGTTGTTGAAACAAAACCTGAGAAATTTAGTGTGGGAAGGCCTGATCGGTACGTGCAAATATGCCTCCATAAGATCTATGGATGTAAGCACGTCACCCCATCTGATGATGAGCAAAATAGATTGTAGAGTGGTCAGTTTAAATTTTCAGTAAACTAGGAATCGGTTCAGCATTTAAGGTCCGAAATTGCCCTGCATCCCCCCAAAATTTTTGGCACCACAAAGAGATGGGAAATAGGAAATAGGAGTTGAAGCCAGCTGCCACTTACGTTTTGTGTCGGCCTGCCAATGACTGAGCCAAAGCAACCTCCTTGCAGAGATTTGAGAAGCAAAATTGTCTTGATGAGAATTTTATAGCATTAAAAGTAGCATCCGCAGAAAATTCTGCAGCAACAATTAACTTTGCAATGTCTTGGTGTGCCCTTGTGTTAGACCCTGGAATAACCTTTCTCAGGTGGCGAAGCCATCTAATGGACAACCTAGTGAAGAATGATGCAGCCGTGGCTGCTCTAATGGCTCATGTGTCTGAGACATGTGTCCTATGGAGAGATAGTTCCACCCTTTTCTCCTCAGGCTTGAGGATCTCCTCTGCCTCACTTGGAATAGTGGAAGAGGATGCCAGGGCAATTATCGGCTCGTCCACTTCCAAAGTGTTGAGGGAGCTGGAAAATTTGGGAGCTAGATTATAAAATATTTTGTCATGTCTCTTTGGGGCGGGGTATGAGGCTGAAGCTGCCCATTGTTTCTGCAAAGGTCAGAAAACATATGAGGAACGGGGATTACATCCGCTTCAGCGACCGGTTGGGAGAATATTAGATTCTCTGACTCCCCTGTAATCTCAGATGGTTGGAAGGGGGGGTTGTTTCATCATGCAGCGCAGTGTTCTTAGCCTTGAACAAGGATTTGAATAACTGTGGGTGGAATAGACCCATAAATACAGGTTGGTCGGGAATGAGACCCTTGTCGTCTGACATCCCACTCTCCAGTGGGTCCATCTCTGACAAGCTCTGGTCTATGGTGTGGATTGACCCTTCTTCCATTTGTTCAATTGGGTCAAATTTGTCTCCCAGGTCATTCCGGCCCAGTGATAGCATATCTGGGGGAATGGGGAGCCCCACTTGGGGAGGTACCTGAGTGAAATGCTGTTCCAATATGCCTATGGACCACTCAGAGAGGGATCCGCAGTCCGAAGCTGTGGATGGTCTTCTGGCTCGAACCGTTTGTTGGACGCCTGTCATTATGCCCCTTTGAACTGCCAACTCTATCCACGCCCTCATGTTGGCTGGGATTTCCTCTGGAAGTACCCCTTCCTGGCGAAGGCCAGCAGCAGTAAATGTTGCCTCCGGGGCCCTCCTAGAGGCGATCACAGTGGATGGAACTTCTTGAGGAATCTGTCTAGCTATGCTATGTCTCTGAAACAAATCCAGGGATGAGGGTGGAGGACTTGGGGCATGAGCTATGTTAAGCGGAAGCTGTGATGCTGGTGCGGCCTGCCCCTTTTCCTTGGTACCTTTTTGAACTTGTTTTTCTGAGGCCTGATGGCGTCTGCGTGGATCCTTTTCAGCTGCCTTAGAAGGCTTTTTGGGCTCCGTGGGCCTGTCCCGTGGGCCTTGGATGCTACTCTGGCTCTAGAACTGTAGTTGCTTGCCATTTTAGATCTTGTTTATGGCTCAAATTGTTAATGAGGCTATGAGGTATGGTGGTTGGGACACCTAGGAGCCTGCTCCCTTAAGGGGCAGGGGATCCTTGTTAATGGCTAAGGGAGCACTGAGGGCATGCTCGGAGGTTTTACAAGCTCCAACGGCCCGGTAGATGTTAAGGGGCCATCGGGGCTGTTGAATCTCAATGGTACGAATGGATTCCCCAATCAATTGAATACCTGGTCTCACTAAATGCTCTAGCTCTGTTCTGGCCAAGGTAGAAGGTGCCTGTCCCTACGAAGGATGAGCTAAAACTGGAGACACAAAGGAGGAGTCCCGTGGAGGAGGAGGAGCATCCTCAGAAATTAAGCCCAGCCTAACTAGGAAGAGATTGAAGCACCTCCCACTACTGGATGCTCTGAACAGCTCATGGGAGAAATTACTTATGCATTAATAAAGAGACATTTAGGACCAATGCAATTTTATCCTACCAAATGTAGTTGAGAATACTGTGATTTAGATAAAATAAAATACATCCCAAATGCATATACAGATCCTATTGTTCATTGCAAGATATTGTTGGTGCTTGGGAATTGTTCCAAACTATTTTACTATTTAATTTTCTTTGCAATTAATATTACAATAGGCTAACATTTAGCTGTACTGTACCACAGAATCAAAATAATTTAAAAAATGAAATGTCTCTCCCTTTCAATTTCTTTTGTGAGCCTCAGGGAAAGTCTACATTTATTCAATGATATAATAAAACAAGAGTTCACAATTATCTTTCCAAAGTTGACCCATTACACTTTAGAGAAACAAATTACAGTAAACTAACACAAATAATTCCAACTAGTTCTTTAAACTGCACTGTTCATATATACACTTAGTCACTATTTTCTTTGAACACTATTATGTCACTATCCAAAGCATTTTAATTAATTGAAATTTTCCATGTCTGTTGTCCTTGCAATCTGCTGTAACAGTAGGAGGAATTCATTTCTTCTTGTTGAAGTAAACCAATCTTCGGTTGACAAAGTCAGTGAAAATAAGAAGGATTAAAACCATTTTGAATGCCATGGACACTATAAAGACTACTTCAGTTCCTGGCCTCAGCATTCATCCTTGCCAGAACTTATTTATTTGAATGACATCTTAACCACAGCTTTTATTTTTCTCAAAGAAGATGCTGTTGACTGAGGGCCATATTCAAAGAGTTGCTATTCACAGAATTAGCAACCGCACGATTGGCTTTTTAAAAGTGAATTTACAGGCACCTTCCCTGATCCAAATCAACATCATGCATGTGAAGAGAGGTCTTAGCTATTTTCTCCTGCTGCAGTATAGGTCTTATTTAGACTACCTATATCTACTATATACATTAGGGTGAAAATTATCTAGAAAACTATATAGAACTCCTCCTGTCTCAATGCAACTGGTATGTCTTTTTGGACACTTGTTTTATTAATTGAAAATAAATGACTATATAGTAGCAACCTGTTGGCACTCTAAAAGTGTGCAATATAAATTTCTGGTATCCGCCAAGCCTGTGATTTATTTTTTAAAAGACACAGAGTTGTTAATTGAGTTACTGGCACCATAACTAGTTTGATCCTAAACTGGAACAATCTGAAATCTGACTGTGATGACCCGGGACGTGGCACAAAGACAACACAGTCACGTAAGTAAGAAAAGTCCCTTTAATGCCTCCAACTTTGCCCCCAATGTCCAGTTAACTTTGGTTGGAGAAAAAACTCTCCCAAGAACAGTTTTTAAGTGGAGGAAATTCAGTCTGAAAACAAAGTACATATAAACTGTAAATAAAAATCCACACAAACAGGACTTCCGGTTTGAGCTTCTTCGGCTATAGACTGAAGCCTCATCTCTGCGAGGCTTCGATCCGAGCTTGCCACTGGAGCACCCCGAGCCGGCTGGTTTCGGGGCTAAGCCACCCCATAGAGGCGGTGAAGAAGGGGGAGACTAACTGCAGGGTTGAGGAGATCCACATCTCTCCTCCCCACCTGGCCATTACTCCGTTTCCCGAAGACGGTTGTAGCGGTAGTCAGAAATGGCCACCACAAAGAAGAACTTGACCGGAAAAGAATGGGCAGGAGGAAGATAAGAAGAGAAAGTTTTGGTTGACTGGGTCAAACAGCAAAAGCAACAAATAAGGTACCCTGGAA
>BHFT01030626.1:0-46007 GCA_004320025.1 Laticauda laticaudata
GGCGTCTGGCTGGCATGCGAGCCGAGAACCTGATGTCCCAGATGTGCTCAGTTGGATTCAGGTCTGTGGAAACGAACGGGCGGGACCAGTCCATAGCATCATGCCTTCGTCTTGCAAGGAACTTGCTGATGTCACGTCCATGCCATATTGAAGGTCCAGCATTGTCATGCATTAGGCAGGTGAACCCAGGACCAACCGCACCAGACTATGGTCGTCACAAGGCGTCTGAGACCTCATCTCCGGTACCCTAATGGCCAGTCCAGGCTACCTTGGAGTACGCCACTATGGAGGCTTAGTGACCGCGTTTCCCCTAAAGAAATGCCACCCCACACCATTACTGGGACCCCACTTCGCCAAACCGAATCATGCTGGAAGTATTGTTACAGGCCCCAGAACATTTTCCATTGACATCTCCAGACCCTGTCACATGTGTCAGTGTGAACTCCCTGATTTCATCTGTGAACGAGCACAGCTGGCCCCCAGTGCAAATTGTCCAATCTTTTGGTGTTTCTCTGGCAGAATGCCAAAACATCCTGCCTATGGTGTTGGGCTCGTAAGCACAACCCCCAAACCTGCTGGACGTTTGGCCTCCCTCATCCACCCTTATGTGAGTCTTTCTGACCGTTTGAGCAGCCAGCATGCACATTTTGTGCCTCACTGTCCGAGGTCATTTTTGCGTGGCTCTTGGCAGGCATTCCTCCTGTCCCTCCTTGCCACAAAGGCAGACCGGCTAGTGTGTCCTGATGCTGGGTTGTCTAGCCCTCCTAACAGCCTACCGTCCACATCTCCTTGATGTATGTGGCCTGTCTCTTGGTAGCGCCTCCATGCTCTGGATACTCTAGACAGACACAACAAACCTTTCTTGCCAAACAGCTTGCATTGATGTGCCATTCTGAAAGCTGCACTACCTTGAGCCACTTGTGGGTTGTAGATTTCTGTCTGCATGTTATCACTAGAGTGAAAGCATCCACCAGCATTCAAAAGTTGATCCGATAATTCGAAAACCATCAGCCAGATAAAGCATAAGGAACTGGGGAGAAGTGCGTTCTGTGGGTCCAACCACCTGACTAGGGAACCCCTCCTACTTTATTTGGGGATGTCTTGCTGCCTCTGCTTGTCCCACCTGCTTGTCCCTATTCCATTCTGACAACTGCCAGCATGTGAAATATGATTGTCAGATCAGTGTTGCTAACCTAACTGGGACAGGTTTGATTTCAGCAGAAGTGGTGATTTGACTCTGGAGTTACATTGTGTTGTTCTTAAGTGTTTCCCTTTATGTGTATATCCCTTAAGTTCTCTTCCCTTTCTATTTCCCACAGTTCCTGTAATTTAAGATTTTACTAGGCTAATAGCTGTTTTGTATTGTTTTTGCATTTCTGCAGGTACACAAGCCAAAAAGATGACATGACAACTGCAGGACTGTCACAGCACTGGTCACTCTCATTTGTTCAGCTTATATTCATTCATTACTTGCTATTTCTTGTTTTACCCTACATGGTTCTTAAGGAACACATTCCCAGTGTATTCAATTTTGTTTCTTTTGACATATCTTTCAGACCAACATAGCACAATAGTCTTGTACTCTTATAACCCTTCTAGCTTCTTTTGACATTCATTCCACTCAACAAATGGATAGATGCACTATTTTTTACCCATACCTGCATGTTTTAAAATTGGTGGCTTTAAATTGGGATATATTGGGTCATTAACTATAAATTTCATTGTGTATATTTTTCAGTGGAAATTACCTGATTTTTAAAATTTTTCAATTTGTTAGAAGCTTCAAGAATCTCATCTATTGGCACCAATATTTGCCACAATTCCTCAGTATCTTTTTTTAAAAAAATTCATTCATTCAAAGACACTTCAGTCATTCAAACAAATCTAAGCAACCAATTTAGGCCCAACCACTCCTACAATAAAAATAGTTGTCAAGATTTCATGTTTCTTTGCAGTCTTAACATTTCTTCATACAATAATCCAAATAAATTACTTACCAATGTTCTACTGACTTACTGTTATTTCTGATTATCTTTAGGAGACTTCACCTTCTTTCTTATGTAGGGTACATTTTCCTTAAATAACACTTTCCAAAAATGCCTTAAAAACATGATTATTTTCCCAAACATTGGGGTCGAGATGAGTAGTTTCCATCAGGAGAGAATATGAATGTAAGCCAGGTCACTTAGTATTACTATTTATTCTTGGTTATTGTTTTAATTTGGTTTCTTGCAAGTTGTCTCGCATTGTTCAAGTTGAGCAGATACAGGCATATGTAACTTTGATTAGTGGGATTCAGGGAAATAACCTTCTCTGCTCCCACCTTAAGAAATGTCATCCCCCTGGAGGTGAGATTGGCCCAGTTTTCCTGGCCTTCCTGGAGTTATTGGGTCTTGAGGATGGTTGATGTCTTGAGGATATTTCCTCCACCTTTTAAACTTATCTTTTAACTTTTGCTTTTTCTAGTTCATTGTCCTGTTTTGTGTATTTTAATTATACTTTTTAATATTCATGATCTTTACCTGGAATCTGTCCAGTCACCTAGTTAGCAAGATGGGTGGTACCTAAATTTGATAAATAAGTATGATCAATATTGACCCCCAAGAGTTATTACATGAAGTATTATTGAAGTAGCATTTATTATTTTCATATAATATGATGACATGTTTGAGGATTGATGAACAAGCTCAAAGTTCATAAAGGTGGGACCCCTGCTCTAAGTAATCATAATCTTAATCTGGCTGTGAATACAGCCAGCTGTAATTTTTCAGTAAACAATGGCTTAACATATTGTACAAAAATATCCTCAATTCACTTCAATTACCTTATAGGAAGAAATGCCTTTCTCAATGCATTTTGCAATGGATTTGTTTTCATCTAATAGAAGAGTACATATTGTACTCTCTAGGACATAGGTCCCCAACCCCTGGGCTGCAGCCCATTCAGAACTGGACCATGTGAGTTGGAATGTGAGCTGTATGCTCCAAAACTGAACTCAATGTTTTGAGATGTTACACAATATTATAACCAAAATCAAAGTAAATTTCTTTCCATTATTGTAGATGCTGTGGATAAGATACAGACGTACAGTCAATAACCAGATCAAAACCTTAAGTTCTAGCTAACAATTTAACATTGGCATAACAGCTTGTACAGTAATAGAGAACATGTTACTATAGAAACAAACAGAACAAAGTTGTTGAGATGCCAAGAAAAAATAAATCTTAAAAATGACTGAATAGATTTGTTGCAGGCAGCCATCCAAATCTTGATCAAAAGGGGATAATAAAATCTGCTTTAAGTAAAGCATTCTAGAGGGAAAAGATTTGATACTATCTTCTGGGAAGAGGTCACATGCAAGCCAATTATTAATCTTTGCTGTGATCCAAAATGAAGTCTATTAAAAGGAACACACAGAATGTTTTGCAAGATGCCCATGAGATTGTTGTCCTCCACTTCTGACAGAAACTCTAACCATAAAAATGGTACCTAATCACAAATGGGTGTGTTTGGTTTACAGTCTGTTTATATACTGTATGCACAATTTAACAAGTGAAACAAATAAAAGACAGAAATCGACCAGTAGGACACTTCCTGAAACTGAGTTTAACGGAGTTAAATATTTAAGATGTAATCACCCAAATGAATAATGTATTCTTAACAAATAAAGTCAAAATCATCCCGTTCCTGATTGTAGTTGAGTACATGTTGTCGGATGCGAGAGGAGTCAGTCCAGGTGATAAAGTCCTCCATGGCCCTGGTCACCAAGAATGCAGGGTCTGTTACAACTTCTGGTCCCACCCGAATATGTCCCTGCTCCACAAAGGTCACAGCAGATTTCAAGTTTTGCGCCATACGGAGCTTTAGGAGCAGACAAGGCAAACGGCGGCGGCAGAAGGAAGAGGCTGAGACTCGATCACACTGCTCAAGAGAGCTCTTCGAGGGTACCACACCCATGGCATAAAGTTTGTCCAGAAGAGCAGCAGTGCTCCTAGCACGGAAACCTGCTGATTCTGGTACATCACCCAGGTCTCTGATCCGGCGTGCTATTTCTCGAACAGCGCGACTAAGCTGATTGTAGCGAGTATAATCTTCCCTCCGCTGGATACGGAAACGACGAAGCACACGCAGTTCAGCTAGATTGCCTGATGCAGCTTCCCAGTTCACCAGGTCCAGCTTCTTGAGAAGCTTCTGCTCATGAAATTTCAGTTTGCGCACCATGTTCTTCTCTTCGATCGCCTCAAGGGGAGAAGCCGCACATTTTAAGTTATTTTTACACACCACGACATGCCTCTCAAAGACCAAACTGTTCTAAGTTCAGAAACACAAACGCATTTAAAAATAAATAAATAAATAAGTGATAGCTGCCGCTCACAATGAATAAGCCCGACACCAGAAGGTATCAGGTTTCTACCAATGCAGCTGACAAGTTTGTAACGATGCACCAGAACCTCGTGAAAAAGGTTTTTTTTCTCCATATTTTTTTTTTTTTAGCCGACAGATCACAATTTAAGAGTTTATTATTATGTCTTACTTGAGAAGACTTTGAAGCAGTTTGAACACGCAATACTTAACACACTTCTTTGGAAGTGGGCTCCCTTAACCTCCCAGTTCAGACGCACAGGGTGCATCAACCCCACCTTCCCCTCCCCGGCAATGGATACCCAAAAAGAGGCATTTGCTCATCAAATTCGACTGACTCACTCTTTAAGCCTTCAATGAGAGAAACCAAAAATCCCGACCTCGCAGGAACAGCGCGTCGCCGGAACGTAACACGAGTTTTCCCACGCGGGAGAAGAAAGCAGCAACGGCTTCCCGTTCCGGTCCCGGCACGCCACGGTTTTCCGAGCATGGACTTATGAAACAAGAAGATGGGAGTCACATCGGTCACTTCCGGGTTGGCTTGGTATCTCCTTTGCACGCAACAGCCCACCAAGCGGAAAGCGGGGCAAGAAAGGTTTAAAGAACTTTTAGCGCAATCTATTAAGAGGACTGTAAAAATATCTACAGACCTCTCACATCCTGGACATAAATTGTTTCAACTTCTACCCTCAAAATGACGCTATATAGGGTGGGGTGTCTTCAAACTTGACAGTTTTAAGACTTGTGGACTTCAACTCCCAGAATTCCTCCTCCAGTCATGTTAGCTCAGGAATTCTGGGAGTTAAAGTCCACAAGTCTTAAACTTGCCAAGTTTGAAGACTCTTGCTATAGAGCATTTCATACCGGAACAAATAGACACAAGTTTTGCAGAATGCCATAACTCTGCTAAAACAACTATTTCCCACAACACTGTCAAATTATTTACTAAGACTATTAGTATTTTTCTTCTCATCCTTCCTAGTACCCACCTCTTCCCAATTATGACTATAACCGTTGTTGCTTGTACCTTTACAATTTATATTCTTTTGTTTCCTCGTATGATTTGATTGCTTATTAGTAACCTATGTCTATCACTAAGTGTTGTATCTTATGATTCTTAATGAATGTATTTTATTTTTTTCTTTGTGAACACTGAGAGCATATGCACCAAAGACAAATTCCTTGTGTGTCCAATCACACTTGGCCAATAAAGAATTCTATTCTATTCAAATCATTATTTACAGCTTAGAATCTGTTTAGAGGAAGCAATTGGGAGGTAGGGTAATTATTTTGGGAAGATTACGAAATGCCATTCCAATCGTTCACTAGATTCTTTATTGGCAGAACGGACAATCAGAAAGCACGATCGAAACAGCAAGGGTTAGGGTTACACAGCAAAACATTCCTTTGACAAGGAATTTAGGGATCCGATTCCCTGAAAGTAATCGAGCAGAACTACTCAAGGGGCTGAAGATTCTCAGCAATCGAAACAATCTCAAATGCTAATTCTCCAGAGAAGAGTACGAGAAATACATAACGAAAAAAACAAAAAAAACCTTCCCGGAGAGCTGAAATAGCACTTCCAAATTAAGAAAGGGGGAAATTAATGGCTTGCAACTTTTCCACAATACTTCCTACCCCTTTCCCTCTGCCTTTTGTGGGGTTTAGGATTGTTCCTCGCCTGCATCCTGTAAAAGTCTACAGATTTGATGCAAGCTGCATTCTTCACACTCTGAACGAATTATTTCCAAACCTCCATCACCTCTTGGTGAGTGGGCTAAAGATAGTTTCTCCAGAGCTGATGTATCAGCCAACCCCTTTTAGCCAGAGATCTTCTGCAAGGCAATCAGCGAAAGCAGCAGCACCTCGATCACCAATAAGAGTGTTGCGGTTGAGCGTCATGCGCCTCAAGCCAGCCGTACAGTCAAAATCGGGTCTCCTCGAGCGGAGACTTTCAACCCAGAGCTTCTCCGTGTCTTTTCATTTTCTTTTCATTTTTCCCATCTGGACACAAACATCGCAACGTTTCCCTCCTTTACGCCCAAACTGCCGGAGAAGCAGCAACAATCGAGATATGAAATCGTCGAACCAATCCGGGCTTTGGGTAGGCTGAACTTTTTAATTCGGGCGCCAATTAAAAATCCCCGCACCCTCATCCAATTACATCTCCCCGACGGGTGGAAGGACTGACGTCAGAGAAGAAGAATGTAGCCAATGAAAACGCAGTACTGTTGTCTCAACGGCCAATCGGAAACGGCAACAACAATTTGAATCGGAGCTCGGACCAAGCCTGCTCGATCGGTCAGCAGTTCGAGCTCGCGCGTGGATCAAAGTGAGAGCGGACGTTTGCGTTTGGCCGTTGAGGTATGGCGATGTCCTTCAGGAATGGACGTGGGTCGGTGGTTGAGGAGGGAACGTGGGGACGGGGCTTTGGAGTCGGGGACGTAAGAAGATCCAAGTCTTCTGGATCTCCCTGTGTGCATTTCGAAGCAGACATTTGGTCAGGTGGTTTGAACAGGACAGAACGACGGAGTTGGAAGGGACTTTCTAGGTCTTCTAGTTCGATCCCCCTACTCAGGTAGGAGACCCTGCCCTATTTGAGCCAAGTTGACCGTCCAAATCTCTTCTTAAAGGCCCCCAGCGATGGAGCACCCACAACTAATAATAAAGGCCAGCCCTTCCGGCGGTTTCTTGTTTTTCCTTATCCTTGTTTAGTTTCCATCCTTTGTTTCTTGTCTTGCTTTTTAATGTTTTGGAAAATGGGTTGATTCCCCTCTTCTTTGTGGCAGCTGCTCACATGTTGGGACGCTGTCATGAAGGCATCCTTAGTCCATTTCAGTAGACAAGACGCTCCCAGTTCCTGCAACCATGTGGTTTTATTTATTTTACTTTAGGAAATGTATATTGCTGCCTTATCGCACATGGCGACTCAAGGCGGCTTACAGGAATCTAAAAAACCTCATGTATAAAGAAATAAAATTAATAAAAGAATAATCAAATGATAAATTAATAGAATAACCCGCCAGGTTTTTAAGCTTCCAGTCCTTTCATCATCCTTGCTGCTCTTCTCTGAGTTCTTTTTAAGGCATCAAGCTACAAATCAGAAGACCAGTATTGCCTTAGACCGGAAAGTTAGCTGAGTTTACTTCCAAGCCAGTCACTCCCTCAACCCAATCTATCTTACAGAGGAGTTGTGGGGAAACTAGGAAGAGAAAACAGTTGATTTGTTGCCTGGCAGTATTTATACAAAACAATAGCAAGATAAAAATAATTTCAACCTTGCTGAAATGGGCATTGATTGATTGCAACAAGATGGGCCACAAACATATTTAATAAAATAAAAGGTTTCGTTAGCATTGATACCTCTTTGTTGCTATTTTGTTACCATAAAGCATAAATAATTAAGAAACCTTAGCAGCTATGCTGGGGTTGAATTACAATATATTCTGTAAGGCTGTCTTTGTTTTAGCCTTTCACAAATACGTGAGGAAGAAAATCAAATTTCCCAAAACTAGTAAAAGGGCTTCAAGAAGTAGAGTAAATGCCATTCTGCTGGAAAAGTAAGGTATTTCTTAACACCATTTTCACCATTTAAGCTGAAAAGTAGGGATTTGCTAGGGAATCGTATATGCTACATCCGTAGTCCCATCCCAGCTATACTAACAGGTAGAATTGCCCTATCTACAGACTATAAAGACACTCCAGGATTGAAAGCAGTTTATCACTGAACATAAGTTGCTGTAGATCACTTTTGTGGTTCTGCTTTGCTCTGAGAGGCAAGATGCTCAGCTAGATAAACTGTAGTTCCAGTGCAGCCATTACATTCTTCTGATGTCTGAGTCATGCATTTTGCATTTACTCTGCAGTAGGACAAAATGTTAAAAAGCAAAGATTGTGTTTATAGTCAGTTCTATTACTATAAATTGCTAGATCTTGAGCCTTTACTTTTTTTAAATGTAAGAATAGTGACAGTATTTGAAAATACGGAGTGTTTTTTATGCAAAAAGTCGTGGATAAAAAGGTCACCACTGGTTCCAGGAAAGCTCTGGAAGATGCTTTAGGGTGTGTTTTGGGGATATTCATAAAAGCATGGAGGATGGGTCCACTGCTTTTCATCTGTCACTGTTCTTTAGCAATTTGACCTTTCCTCATAAGGTCACTAAGACTTCTTTTGATCCAATGGTCCAGTTTCTATAAGATATAGGTTTCTTTGTCTTTCAGTAATTCTTTGTCTTTTCGTATATATTGTGTTCTGATCATGCTAACTGTGGTTTGGCCTTTGTCTGCTGGAAGGATGATGATCAAATGGTCCTTCTTTAGGATTTTTGGGGCTGTTCTATCCTCTGCTTTGAGTAGGTTCTGTTCCCGTTTTCTTCTGATCTCTGGTATGATGGTTTTGCTTTCTTGAGTCTCTGAGAAGTCCTGGGTTTTAAAAGCTTCCTGTAAATACTACAAGTTGATCAGCATCATTTGTGTGGAAATTGAGGCCTCTCTGTAGAATGTTGTATTCTGCAGTAGATAGTGGACAGCTGAACACGTTGACCACTCATTCATGCGACTGTGCTTTTTTGATTCTGGAATTTAGTTTGAGTAGTTTGGTTTGCAGTTGAGTTTTCCTTTTTTCAGCATGTCTCTGGAAAATAGTCTTGATTGTGGTTGTCAGCCTTTCAATGTGCTCTGATATAATCGTTTCTTTTAAATGCCTCTTAAAGTTTTACATGGTGCACCAGGAGTGGGATGCTACCAGTTCTGCCTGGTTCTACAGAACCGGTAGCTCTGAAGAGCAGCAGACACTGAACCAGTTCTGTGTCTGCTGCTGCTGTTTAGCCCACCGCCCGGGTTCTTACCTGTCCTTTATTTCCTGCTTTTTCAATCTCAACTGCTTTGTGCGGCACAGCTGTGGTTGAAAAAGCAGTAAATAAGTGGCTTTTCAAATACTGCAAACCCATACATAGCGCTTAGCTGTCCGGGCAGCACAGCCTAAGGTGTGGTACATGTGTGTGCATCAGGTGCCCATGCGCACAAAAGTAATCACCAAATTGATAGTATCGCTGGTTGAATCCCACCCCTGTGGTGTGCTGATATTTATTTAGTCTGAGGTGCACATCTGTGATCATGAAGCCATATCATATTTTTGTCTACTTTCTTGGGCTATTTTGCACCCTGCTATGCAATTTATTAGAAATTTGTATCTGAGACTGGTGAGTTGGACATGCTGTGATAGGCCATCATGCAGAAAAAAATAGTTTCTTGGTGGAAGTATGCCTACATGCAAATTTCTCCCATTTGTGTGCTTTCTGAAATGTTTGATGCCCCATGTCAGGCCGAATCGGGGCCACGGAGTGTTTAGATCTTGCCCACAGGGCTGCCCTGGAAACAGCGAAGGACCGGCCTGCACTGCCTCAGTCAGTGAAAACAGGCCTTGGGAGAGCTGCATGCAGCCCTCACAAGCTCCATTTTCACTAGCAGAGGGTTGCAGGAGACTGTCCCAGCCAAAAATGGAGCTCGTCAGGGCTGCATGTGCCCCCCAGCTCCATTTTCATTGGCAGAGGGTTGTAGGAGGTAGTCACAGCTGAAAATGGAGCTCGGGAGCCCATTTTCGCTGGCAGAGCGCTAGGCCACCACAGGCGCCCCACACACACACACACATGACTTATGCTGGCCACGCGCACCTCATCCCTCCAGGATCAAACACAACCCTGATGCAGCCCTCAGTGAAATTGAGTTTGATACCCCAGCCCTATGTGGTACTGATAAAGAATATTTGTAGTTCATGGTTGAACTGTGCTCTCTGAGATCAGTGGTTTTCTTAGAATATTACTCAGTTTGGTAATGAAACATCTGCAGGAAAACCATCAAGTTCAAAGAGCACCAAAGAGCCCGCAGACATGTATAAAAATTACCTTTATAAGGCATTCATGTATGATGTAAATACTGGTTTTCTGGTTGCCCTATTCCAGAAAGATTGTTAGAGGTAGAAAATAGTAATTAAAATTATCAAAAATGTAGTAATTAGCCTGTGAAAAAAGTTACATTGCTTGGAGTATGACAGTGGTACATTCTGCTATTTGTTACCCATGTAATTTTAGCAATATGCATAGAAAAAAGTTGCTGGCATAGCAAAGATCTGAAATGCAAAATGCTTCTTGCCCTTATTTTATATCTAGATTAAGATGGCTACTAATTTTTCCACTCGGTACAAAAAAGATCTGAGCATCGATATACTCAAGACAAAACTTGTTCGCCGAAAGTCTACAATTCAAAAAGAGAATAGATACAAGGAATTTAATAAGGGCAGGCAATTTGGACTAGTTGATGTGAATACACAGCCATCAAGAGACAATGCTACTTCTCAGCTGGGCGAAAAACAGAGGGGATGTATGCCAAAGCCAAGTAAGTAAAAAGCTTTTTAAGTATTAACTTGTTTTCAGTCTTTAAGTTTGTTGTCTTTCCTAAATTTACGAAGTTATTTTATTATCTTTTAAAATACAAGTTCCCAAATTAAAAACAAGTCTCATTTCTAAGTGTCCTCAAGCTGAATTTGTACCTAAACTGTTATAATATGAAATGATTAAAGCCACTACACCACTCTAAAGCCTTAGTAAGACCACACCTAGAGTACTGCATCCAGTTTTGGTCAACGCACTATAAAAAAGATGTTGAGGCTCTAGAAAGAGTGCAGAGAAGATGATTAGGGGACTGTAGGCTAAAACATATGATGAACGGTTTCAGAAACTGGGCATGGCAAGTCTAGTGAACAGAAGGACCAGAGGAGAAATGATAGCAGTCTTCCAATACTTGAGGGGCTGCCACAGAGATGAGAAGACCAAGCTATTTTCCAAAGTGCTTGAAAGGCAGACAAAGAATAATAGATGGAAACTGAACAAGGAGAGATTCAACCTGGAAATATGGAGAAATTTTCTGACAGTGAAAGCAATCAACCAATAGAACAGCTTGCCCTCGGACGTTATGGGAGTTTCATCACTGGAAGCTTTCAAGAAGAGACTGGACTGCCATCTGTCAGAAATGGTGTAGAGTCTCCAGCTTGAGCGGTAGGTTGGACTAGATAGCCTACAAGTTCCCTTCCAACTCTGTTAATCTGTTAATGTTTGTCTTACTATGAACTGCTGAAAACAGATGAGAATGTGCACAGCCCCGAATGGGGATTGCAGGTGTTTGCAAATAGGGAGACTTGCAAAAAGGCTCTTTGAAAGAGTATGACAACTTGCCACGGAGAACTCAACCTGTCCGCCTCGCCGCAGCCAAACTCACAATGGACAATTCTGCGGGACAAGAGGTGCACTAATACCTAAGAAATAGTGGAATACAATTATTAAAGAAAGGATGGCAGAGGAAGGACAAAATGAAATGTGAACGACAAAAATTTAAAATATTTTAAAAATTATTTCAAATAATTAAATTGAATTGTCCCACAATGAGTTGCCGCATGGCAAATTGTTCTGTGGTAACTTGGCCATGGTGAGTTGGCTGTGGTACAGTAAGTTGTTCCATTCTGCTTCAAAATGCTGTATTGGAGAGATAGGAGGTGCTGTACTGTTCAGCTATAGTCTCCCTACCTGCACAATTGAGACACTACTTGCCAGTCATGTGCACAAGAAAGAGAGATGCCAGAGCCTCCTCACCTGCAGTACCTACAACTGTGTGCAAGAGAAATGCCTGGCTTCCCTACCTGTAGTACTGGGACTGTTCTTGCCAGCATGCACTTGCCTTTCTCTTTGAGTCAAATCTCACTTCCAGGCAGCTGTCTGCTATGTTTGCAGGCAGCCAATTCATATCTAGAGATTGTTCATAAACCAGAAGTTCGTAGCCTGGGGACTTTCTGTACTTTTAAAATCTCTTTTGATTTTAGCCTACACTTGAATTAAATTTATTAGTTTTTATGATGTTTTAAAATCAACAGTTAACATGGTTGTAAATTTGGAAAGAATTTATGTGCCATTCAGTGCAGAATTTACAAAGTTGTGGCATATTTAACAGTTTGTTATTTAAATATTTATCACAAAGCCATCTCCTCTTGAAATAATTATTACATTATGTGTCTAACATGTAGAATGATTTTTCATATTTTATTCTATTTTTGTCCCCAGGACAATTGAGATCTGTTATGTTTAAGTTTAATTTTTTATTCTTCTGTGCTGTATATCCAAGCTCTTAATTGTTTCTCACCAAACTCACTTTGTTTGAAATTTTCTGGAGAAACTTCTCCATGTAAGTGTTGTTAAAACATAATGCCCAGAACATGATTTGGCATTTGACCTGAGCAACATAGACTGGGACTATTATTTGTTGTGTTCCAGATATCATTATTAAAGTAGCCTAAAATTTTCTTGTGTTTTTTAGATACTGTTTGCTATTCAACTTGCAATCACCTAAATTAGCTAGATACTTTTCATGCATATCGTTGCCAATATAGATCTTTTTGTGTATCTAATTGTGAGACATTGTTTTACATCTTTTTGATTTGCATCTACTGTTGTAGCTACTCAAGATATGTTTTAATTTTGATGTCATACATTTATATGGGATTTCAATTTGCATATGTTAAATTTTAGATGCTGCAGCCAAGACTCGTGAACAAGAGCGCATGGACATGCTTCAGCGCTACAAGGTGGAAAAAGAACTTCGCAGGTTGAAGGAGCAGAAAGACAAACCTACTTTTAAATGTGGACAATTCAAACCAGACCTCCCGGGTTTTCTTTCAAAAGCATCACAGATTCCAGTACTGAAGAAATCAAAAGAGAATGTGAGAATAACGTAATATTTAAGCTTAGTTCCAATGCATCTTTGCATTCCTTTAAAACAGCTAATTCATATGTTGGGTTAATGAAGCATGAGTTGAACTTTATTAAGTTCTCTGAACTTCTTAAATACTTCAGGTTTTTTCATTTTCTGTGTGTCCATATTTAGTACTGGAAACTAGATGAGGAGCATGTTTCTGGTTTTTTTGGTAGTCCATGCTTAATGATTAATTTGTTCAGTGGCTGTTCAAAATTATGACAGGACTGTTCAAAAGGACTTACAACCCATGCCTGAAGTTATGGTTGTGGGGCCTCCGTGTTCATATAATTGCAATTTGGAAACGTGGCAACCCATTTGCATTTACAATAGGTTGACAAGCACACTGCAATCGTGATCACCGTTCGCAATCTTCCCCCTGGCTTCCCTAGAAAGTCAATTGAAAGCCAACAAGGAAGAATGCAAACTTCTGCTGCCTGCCAGGAAGACTTTGTCTGGTTTCTCGGGGCTGGCTGAAAAGGATCTGTCCTGAAATAGCAGGATGTTAGCATGAAGTATTTGCAGCACAAGGCATTTGCAGCCAGCCCCAGAGGGAACCAGAGGGAGTCCTCTTGTATCTGGAGGCTGGATGTAAATGCCCCATGCTCCAAATACTCCACTGATTTCAAGATGAACTTTTTTCAGTCTGTATAGAATCATGCCCTGGACTGGAAGAATGAAGAGGTTTCTGTGACCTCCATTTCATTTCTCCAGCCGGATATATGAGATCCTCTCTCTGCATGATGGTGACCTGCCTGTTCTTCAGCAGGGATCTCTTTTACTCCACAATCCACAAGATCATTTAAAGATTGCAACTTGGAGACCTGGGATTGCACAGTTGTTGAGTAAGCAGTCCCATGGGCATCTTGTTTAATGACAGCTTCTCTCAACAACTGAGATTCCAGTCCCAATTTTAATAAGTACAATAACTGTAATTTAATGGATAATAATAGCTTCTATGGATCAGAAAGAAGATTTGTGTATAAAGTAGAAAGAAAAGGTTACATGAATATAAAATCTATTTACAATAACCAGGTTATGATCTTGTTGTTATGTGGGATGCCATAATGCTCATCAGAATATTCCCAGGAAAGGCAAAGTCTTTGAATTGATTCCTTGTCAGATTGCCTGATTTAAATTCAAGAGGAAATATGAATAAGTTTCCAATTTTCAAGTGAAGGAATGATAAGATAAGCACATGGTTGGCTCGCAAACAAGCTTTTTTCCAATCACTTCCAAATAGGTAGAATGTGTTTTATCAAAGCAATAGAAACTTGATCTGCTCTAGTTACTAGAGCAGTTACTAGGCTAGGAAAAAGCAGTTTCTATATGATAACCAATTGGGTCTTTATTGAAGAACCTAGAAGGGAAAAGTCTACATATTCTGTGTTAGATGGCTTTTCTGGTTTAATCAAAGTTTCATTGAGTTGTTGCACAGTTATTTTATTCTGTGCAGTATTTCACAGCTGTTAACATGATTTGGTGAAACTCTTACAGCTCATTCTATTTAATTTTACATTACACAGTATTTTGTAGCATTAGATTATACTTTATGTTCTGTTACTTCAGATATAAACCATTGGAGAAGACAAATATAATTGAAATTGCATTTGACCATGAATTTAGTTCCATGATATTGAGCCAGTAGTGCATACATATGCAAACTGTAGGGACTTTTATGAGAAAAATGCCAAGGTGCACATGTAGGCTACTCAAAATATTTGAAAGAAAAGATAAATCTAATTACCAATACATGAAAGGAGGCAATATTTATTATACAAAAGTGTGGAAAATTCTGTTGAAATGAGATAATTGAACAGTTTACATGAACATAAAGATTTTCAGTTTCCTTTATATTTACTTTAAATATTTTATTTGAACATTTTTATAAATTGTTTTTGGAGAACTCCTAAAAGGCACATATTAAAATATCAATAGGTAGTCAAGTAATGGTAATTAAGAAAATATATAACCAGGAACAAAATAAGACATTTTAAAAGTTGCATGAGAATTCCTAAATGCTTCTATATTGTTCCAAAAACATTTTTTTTTACTAAGAGGTACACATATAATATGGAGATTGGAATTTGCTCATTCTTATTTCTGGATTGTTCCTAGGAAGCTCCAGTTGTCACACGAGTTACAAGGTCGAAAGCAAAACAATTGCCAGAACCAAGGAAGCCACAGCTATCATCGGTTTGTGTTACCTGTTTGTTTTGATCATATACTATTTGCATGTTACAGGTGATCCTCGAGTTGCAACAGTTCACTTATCGACCATTTGATGTTACGACATAACCCTTCCACCCACCCCCGAAATATTTATGACACAGTCCCAAATGTTGCAGAATCATGGCAGTCATTCACCCTTATGAACAACCACAGAGGCACTGCAATATTTTCTCTGCCTATTTCCCCCCTCCACGGCTGCGTCTCCACAGGCACTGGGCCTTGAGAAGACCTAGCAAGCTGTCTCCTCTCCAGCCTTTCTGGCACAGTTTTTTTGCCTGCTCCCGGTGCACCAAAAGCAGATCAGTGAGAGCAGAGGGATAGCAGGATGAGTATGCCCTCTAGGCTCTGGTCTTTGCAAGAAGCCCTTGCCACCAAAAACAGAGCCCGGGAGGGATGTATTTTAAAATGCTTCTTGTGCTTACTGAAGCAATATTTTTTTATGCTTGCTGTTTGATGGTAAAGATTTAACACACACACCAGGTGACTAAACAGAGGTTTAAAAGGCTGGATCAAAAACAGGTCACTGATGGAGTAACAGCTAGTCAACACATGGTTATTGGCTGGAATTAAATGAATAACACAATGTGATTGCTTTCTTATTTAAAAAAGAGACATTTATATTTCTTTTTTTAGGTTGCATCCAGCTACACCAATAAGGGCCGCAATCGGCAGATAGCTCAGCAAGAACAGAAGCAGATCTACATAGACAAACCTTCCAAACAAGAAAATAAAGGTACAAGTTCTTTGTCCTTATTTTAAAAGGGTTCTGGTGGCTCTTGTGAATGTTGGTGAGGGAATAGCCAGAAGTTGGTACTGCAGTTTCCTGTGGAGCAGGAAATATATGATACTATGGTGTAAGTTCTGCAGTAGTTTTAGCACCAAAATAACTAGAAAATCCCAGCCCAATTTTATGCAGGAAAATTGCATAACATGGTACAATCAACTTTGTTTAATTTTTGTCATGTAAAAAAAAAAAGATACTTATCCTTGCCTTATACACAGAACATTTAAGATTTTAGTGATTGATCAGCTTTCTCATTTTTCAGAGATGCAGTCTGCCACCCCAAGAATCACACATGAAAGAATAACAAGAGCAACAGTGGCAGCTAAGTCCAAAATACCGCAAGCATCACAACCAACTATAATTTCAGGTGGGTGGAATTGTACTAAAGTACTTTTTACATGGGCAACTAAAGGTAAACATTTCCTTGACCAGGTTTGAATTCTAGTGACCCCTATGAGCACAGCCACGCAATTTCTTTAGTTTGTCATTGCCTACTTCTGGGATGTTATTTCAGTTTCCCAGTTTTGCTTTCAGTTTGTGTATTTTTGATGGTCCTCTATCCAATTTATAATTGGGCATGATCTCACTGATCTACTAAATGCAAATCTGGGTGGTGACACCTTGATAATTTTACTGTGGACTTTCTTAAGTTGAATTCTTATTTTTGTTACACTTGCATTTTTTGTCTCTATTTCTATAAAATAATTATCTTCTGTTGCTTTCTGTTGTTGTTTTGAGTTCCTTGTGGCAAAAAAAATATATGGAATAATGTTCAGTCTGTTCTGTTTTAGGTAATCTGCCCCCCAAAAGAGTTACAATTAAAGGAAAGCAGCAAAAAGAGATAATAAAGGAAAGGACAACAGTAAGTTTGTTTTTTTCATAGTATAATTTTATTTTATTTTTTCATTTATATCATAGTACCATAGGTAGTATGCTATTATCCATAATGGCAGCTCAAAAATCAAAACTGTGACTTGCCTAAACTGAAATAGTGAAGTTTTGCTGATTCAAGTCATCCAAGTTCAAGCTTATATTCAGGCAAATCATGATGGAAATATTCCCCAGTTGTTTGTGTTTTTTAAATTAGTAGTTTTAAAATGCATCAGATTCTCAAATATGAACTAGAGGCAAATGAAATTGGAATGTTACCTACTCATATTTTCCAGGGGGAAAAACTATATACATGTTTGTGTTTAAATTATAAAGCAATCACTGTGTGTTTTAGCAGGTAGTGCACAATACAAATCAAGATATTCCGGTGGAACAAGAGAAGGAGGTGAAACTCCAACCTCCAACTCCAATCAGTGAACAGAAAGACTTTCTTGACCAAAAAAACATGTCAGCACCCCCAAAACGAAACCGCTCGTTTGCCCCTCAGAATTTTGTCTTTCAACCTCCTAAAGGCTTGATCACTTACAAAGTGAAACCAATGACTCCTTCCAGGGCAAATATGTTCTTATCACCTAATCTTTCCTGGAGCCCCACGGAAACAACCAAGTAAGGATAACCTACTTCAGACTTTCTTTAAAAGTATTTTAAGAATCTGTTCAAACTGTATTGATTTTTCCTCTTAATGCTGCTTCAGGTTCAAGCTCAAACAGGAAATACTAAGATAATTATTCTAATTTCCAGACCTTATTCCTGTTGCAATTAGTTTCCTCTTAAAATGCCTCAACTTTACAAGATTGTATATGGATTGATTGCTTCTAGCTATTTATAATGGTTTTCTATTGAAAGCTCTCTGATATATGAGGTCCAGGTCTTTCAAATGGAAATACCAAATCTAAACAGTATTGGTCTCTCAGATGGGGCAGATATTTAAGATAATTTTGGGAGTATACCTGTAGTTAAGCTATGCACTCTGCTACAAGGAGAAAACTTTGAATTCGAGTAGGCATACAAAAATAGGACCATAACATTGATTTCATAATGTGTCATTAGGTTGTTTTCAATACCAACAACCACATAAATATGCTTTTTCTATTTCTAACCTGTTCTTTCAATTTTCCAACAGTCCTCCACTCCAGATCACCCTCATATCTGAATCCATCCATCTTCTGCTGGGTTTCCTCTTTCTTTATACCTTTCCCAACATTAGAGCCTTTCATGTGCATATTATGTCAAATGGTATTATTACAATGTGTAGGTAATTCAAAGTTAAATTCACAGTCTAAAAATGGTGGAAATGTAGAATTAAGATGGTGTCTAAGAATATAGGCAATTCCAAGTAGGTTAGGGGTTTTGGGTGTGTATTTTTTGTTTCATAAAATTAGGGTGTTCCTAGTCTGATAAAACTCCATATTTCCAGATATTGTGGAAGTTTTTTAGTGCTCTGAGCACTACAATCACATTTGGTATAACAGATTACTTTTCCATACATGTTCAGTTTTGATCTGCAACTTCCAATGTTGTTTTTATTGTTGTTGTTTTTATTATTATTATTATTAGTGAAGCGGACAAAGAAGAAACACAAGATTATGATCCACAGTTGTCCCCTAACCCAGAAGTCACAAAGGAAACCACTAAAAGACACCAACATGCCCTGGATTTATTAGGAGAAATTAAAGGAGGTATATCGAAGAAAACATCTACACTTTTTACTGAGAGACAAAAACTTTAAAAGGGGATGAGAAGTCCCATTGTGGGTGCCCATTTGCCTTTAGGCTAGATGCCTTTTCCTCTACCTCAGTCTTTTATTTGTAGTGCTGACATACAGCAGGGCAGGGGTGTGCTACACTTCAGTGAAGCTGAAGGAAGTGCTTTGGAAAGGGTGCAACTGAACAGTGATCTCCTTAATCAAGTTGCCTTATTCTCTGGACTCTTCCAGGAAAATGTTCTTGATTTTAGTTCAGATAGGCATACTCACGCTCAGTCTGAAGCACCTTTTTGGCACATCCTTAGCTTAGACCCTGCAGTAATGCATGAAGGATGGAGATTTTGCTTTTATTCAAGCCCATTGATAAATTGAGGGATCTCTGGATGGGATGATGGTGAAGAGGAGGAGGAGGATGCAGTATGACTAAGGGTGCGTCAGCCATGTGACATTATTTAAAGTGCCATTGGTGGAGGGCAGCCTTTCTGTGTTAAGCCTATTTAGACTTAACCATTGTATTTATTTTAAACTATCAGAATATTAAAATTTGGCGATTAGATAGACAGGTTCCAGGACCAGCAAGCAAAGCAAAACAAAACCAAAGACCATAATCAGACTTGAGGTGACAAGCTACCCTTCATCCTTTTTCCTTTCATTACTGGGGAAAAAAAGGAAGGCAAAAATGCAGCTTTGGGTCATTGCAACTTTAAACATGCAAAATACTGCTGCTAATATGGTGGTTTAAATGTAATTGACAATTACTGAAAAAGCAACTACAGTTTGTTTAGCTGCAGATTATATTCTTCCTATATTTAAAACAGATTCTACATTTTTTCTGTCTAAAACCATTTTTTTCTAGAACGGGTGCCTAGTGAGATGAGGGATAATATTGCATTTGAAGGTGAGAACAGTGTGCAGCAACCAGACCTACTAGCAACTGAAATATCAGAGCCAACAACGAAGTTCCTGCATGATGTATCCTATTTCAGGTTTGTAGACAAGATCAAAGGGATCTACGTTAATAAACTCCTGGGTAATAAGAATGCTTGTTAAAATATCTTCTTCAAAGAGAAGATAATACCTTTGTATTAAAATAAACGACAGATTTGCTATCCATGGATACTTTGGAATAGAAGGTGTCCAATCCATTTTACCTGCTTTAGGGATACATTTACCTGCTGTTGTAATTGATTGGAGTTTAAAATTAGATTGTATCTACTTGCGCTATTGTGTGCCACAGACTATACCTTTCCAAGCAAGCCTATTTCTGAAAATTATATACCAGTCCCACAATAGCATCTATGTCAGGAGTATCAAACTCACGCCATCATGGAAGTGCCATGTGATGTATCGGGACTCTGTTCTCCTTTGCTAAACCAGGCACGGGCATGGCCAGCGCATAATGCATCCAGCCCATGAGCGAGGAGTTTGACATCCCTGCTCTTAGAAGGTGACAGAATGGAAGGAATGGCATTTTCCTTACTATCTATTCTCTCCCTTGAATGAAAAGCAATGAAGTAAAATGCTATTGAGTCCTATCTAGCCTAGAAACCATTCTTGTTATTGAAACTAATTCACAGGTTGCTACTATAGGCACTGATGCTCAACCCTAATTATTTTTTAAAAAATATTACATGTATGAAGGTGAATCGGCACAATCTGCCAATTCTTGTTTACAGCAGGGTGTCAGTAGGAAAAGAAGCAAAAGTTGAATACAATTTTCAGATCAAAGAATTGTAACATAATAGTGAGAAGTATTCTACATAGTGTGTGTTGTTTTTTTACTTAAATTAATATTTTTTAATTGCTGTTATTGGTTTTGAAGCACTATAACCTTATATATCAGTGCCTTTGAGTATCTTATGCAGTGGTAGTATTCAATTTTTTTATTACCAGTTCTATGGGCGTGGTGTGGCTTGGTGGGTGTGGCAGGGGAAATCTCCATTTTTCTCCCTACTCCAGGGGAAGGATACTGCAAAATCCCATCCTATTCCCTCTCCACCTTCTTTCCAGCTCCATTCTCCTATGCAGGGCAACAAAAGAAGAGCCAGCCAATCAGCTGGGACCTGGGAGGCAGAGAATAGAAGGGGGTGGGGCCAGTCAGAGGTGGTATTCGCCAATTCTCCGAACTACTCAAAATTTCCACTACCGGTTCTACAGAAGTAGTCAGAACCTGCTGAATACCACCTCTGATCTTATGGGTAAAAATGGGTCATTAATTGAAAAAAAAGAAATTGTCAGAATGTGCTTTTGTTTTGTTTTTATTTTAAAAGAAACATTCTTCAATCTGAGACAGAGAGACTGACATCATTTTGTCTTGAATGGGATAAAACTGTTGAAATTGATATTCCAGAGGAGGGTAAGAGAGAAAACACAAAAAAACCTATGTGAAATTATTGTCACAAATAAACTGCTTGAGTTTTAACTGTGACTCTGGTAAGCCCATATCTTTATAGGTAAGTTTTGATTAGTGTGGTTCGTGAATTCTACAAAATAGTTGCATTATTCAAATTCAGAGCCTTCAAAGTGATATTTCTATGAAAAATATATTAATTGGTTCCAGTACGATGCAGAAAAAATGTAGACATAAATTTTGTAAAGTATATTAATCACATAGTAAGGGATAGACATAATTTACTTATTTAAATTTATGGTTAACCAAATCATAAAAAGCAAAATAGTAGGATATATATATATTTTTTCTTAAGTTTTCATGTGTACTTACATGTATGTTGTTAAGCTTCGTTCGAGTATTATCCCACGTCATTCTAGTTGTGCTTTTAAAAGTATGTATATAAATATATATGTTTTTTTAAGTTTTCGCGGGTACTTACATGTGTGCTGTTCAGCTTCCTTCGGGTATTATCCCACGTCATTGTAGTGCTTTTAAAGTTGAAGCAACGTTTCAGCAGAATCTCATCTGCCATCATCAGGCTTCTGTATTGAGTTTGTATATATATATATATTTCTAAAGGCTAACTTACACTGACTAAAACATATTTAGCAGGGTAGACTGAACTGCTTTTTCTTTAAATCTTCATAGATATGCTGGTAGAGTGAGTTTTCATGGTTTAATCAATGTTAGGGCCTGCATTCATAATTTTTTGCTTCACAATTTCTATAGTGTGAACAAATCTTCAGATTTGTTAAGAATGAACTTCTTCACTTGCATATTAATTGTTTTCCTCTGGGGGATTTTTCCTGTTCTGCATTTTGCACAAAGATTAGCATCTAAAATGCAGCTGTGTATGTATGCACCAATCTCAATTGCACGCCTGCTAACTTTGCATTAACTGAATTTCGGGCCATAGTAAATATGACTTAGAATCAATTTGCAATATGCATTAACTTGAATATCACATTCAAACCTACATGAATTGTAGTCTACCTCTATATAACAGTAGTTTTAATTTATATACTGTTTATCCAACAAAATACCACTTTTTTCAGCAAAAGATCTTGTCCGTACAACCATTGGGCAAACCAGACTGTTGATGGCAGAGAGATTCAAACAGTTTGAAGGGCTGATAGATAATTGTGAATTCAGACGTGGAGAGAAAGAGACAACCTACACAGATCTGGATGGATTCTGGGATATGGTAAACTTTCAGGTAAGATTTTTTTTTTACTGTTAAACCTCTGTTTGCATTCAGCTGACTCTTTGTCTTCTTACTTTTACTTAATGGCCAGATCTTTGTTTAGTCAACAGTAAACCAATCCTAACTTGATAATTCAGATTCTGCAATTGATTATAAAGAAGAAATTACAAGAAATATCCCAAACTGAAAATGAAACTTGTAGAAAATACACCACAAGGAAATATCACTTTTCAGCTTGAACATGCATGTCCCTGGTTTGCTGAGAGCATACTAATTTCCACACACAAAACTCAAGCTTGTTTTTGGCCATCATGTCAACTTGAAACTCACATCTTTGAATAAAATTTAGGGTTCTCCATGTACCAAATTGGGCAATCCATATTAAATTCTTGTTCACCCAAAGCAGCAGGATACAAAGCAATGTTGCAAGACATTCTTAAGAAATGGCTAACCGTGTCTTGTTTTTGATTTCTTGGTGAAGCTATTTCCTAAGAAAATAAGAAAGCTTACTATGCTTCTTAACACTTAATTTTTTTTGATGTAAAGATTTTTTTGTTTCCTTTTTTTTGTAACCTGGTTTGCTTTAATTTTGTTCAACTTTTCTCTTCCTCAAATAGGTAGAAGACATAAATAAAAAATTTGAGAACTTGAATAAACTTGAGGTGAATGGGTGGCAAATGGTGGATGATGCTGAGACCAATAAACCTGCCAAGGTATGAGAGTCTTTGCTGGTTCAGCTTTTAGGGGGTGATTTTTGCTTGGCACTTAATTACTGAGACTATTTCTGAAAGGCAACTTTATTGGGTGATACTGGCAACTGCACAAAAAAGGTACAATTAATTTTCTCATGGACCAGAATTTTACTAAATTTAGCTACCTGTTCATCTTCTGGGAACTGTAACTCCTATAACAAAGTCTGAGAACCAGAGATGCACAGCAATTCACATTTAAAAAATGGAAAATGTGATTTGTAAAGGCATAGGCATGTTCACTACATTGTTTTTTTTTTCTTTTTATGACTCCTCCCTTTTCCTGAATTGGCATGGTGTCTGTGACATTAAAGTCCCAGATATTAAAGTAGTGGTGCTTCCTTAATGTAGATCCATACTGTCCTGAGACTGCCAGCATTGTTTGAACTCAGAAAGGCACAGCTTATTTAAGGAGGTGACATCTGCAGTAAACAAACCCATGCCCATCTTAACTGAGTATATGTGAGTGAAATAATCAAATATTGCTTTCCTGCCTCCTTTGCCTCTTATTTTACATTTCTTCAGTATTGAATTCTTTGGAGTGGAAATGTATCTTACTGTATTTTATAAAACTTCACACATCTAATTAATTGCATTGCCACCCATATTCAGGTTGACCCTTAAATGCAGTAAAGCATCCCTTTCTTTTCCAACTTTCGTTTTTGTGCCCACTTTTACTTCCTGGCTTTTGATCTGCTCCAGGTTTTCTTTTTAATGCAATCTTGCCCCCTTCATTCATTTTGCTGTAAGCTCCAAAAGTTTGCTTCTTGTAAATAAATAGGTACATTGATGTTTGGGATTTTGATCAAAGCTTCTAAGATCTGACATGTAATTTACATTTCCAGTGAATTTTAAAGTGTTTTGAAGGTAAAATAGACCTATGGCTGATCTTTTAGTTGCTTGCCTTGACATTCCTGACTTTTGCTGGCTGCTGAGAATAGTTTGACAGTTGGTGAAATCTGATAGGGAGCTGAATAATTCAATATTCAGTGCTGAATATATCAGTATTATAGTCAGTTTGAGATGGATGACCTTTAAATGTTTCCTAGAAATGAAGCCATCTCATATCATAGTTTATCATTAAAGAGTTTAGTACTGGACATCTTTGTAAGTCAGAAAGTAGAGTTTGGCTAAATATACTGTGACAAGCAGTTCCAACTTTGAAATTGTAATAAGTGTTTATTTTGAAAAAAAAACCTGCTTTTTTCTAATTATTTACTTTTGTTCCTATTAATAAATCATTCTCCAGTAGTTGCCTGAATAGTCAGGAGAGGGGTTGGCAGAAAAATATGTCCTGTTAGAGGTGTATCTTAACTTTCATATATTGCAATTCTGAGTCAGAACTCAGCCTCTGACAACCCTAAGTAAAAGTAATCCTTTTGTTTCCTACCTGAAATACTGTCTTTGGTGAGATATCCTCTGGGAGAGACAAATCTTTTGGACTGGTAGGCATATCTGAAATTTTGGAAATATATTTTGGGCATCCAATCATGGATTGGGACAGAGTCACACATTCCTTTAGTGACTGCCGTGATTTGAAGTGCTTATTCACAAAAATTGGTTTTCCCAGAAAGCAAACTGGTAAGGCTGTTGTCCACTACTTTATCATTTATATAGACAGGAGGCCATACTTCCTAGCAAAGCTCTCTGCAAACATTTTCTGTTCTAAATTGATTGCAAGTGATTTTTATATGTTTGTATATTGGTTTTTAATGTGCTTTTATTGGATTGGGTTTTTTTAACCTGTTGTGAAGTTGCCCAGAGTTGGGTGTTTGTACAAATTGTAATTATAAAAGCATCAGGAGCGTAGGGTTTTGTTCTTACTTTCTTGGATCATATGTGCTATACCAGTGGTTCCCAAAGTGGGCGGTACTGCCCCCTGGGGAGCAGTGGGATGCCTTAGGGGGGCGCTAAGAGGCAAGGGGGTTGCCAGGGGGGTGCTAAGAGGCAGCAGGGGGATGTTCTACGGCGCAGCCCTTGCAGTTCACTCAATTGACTGTAGCACCGCTTCAGAGCCACGCCTCCAATGCGAAGCAGTGGCACATTATGTGCCGCCATGGCCGTGTTTGATGCCACCCCCCGCTCTTCTAGCACCTCTTGCTGGCCCCCTTGGGGCGCTAAGAAGCGGCAGGGGGCATTCGAGGCGCTGATCCTGCAGTTCACCCATTGACTGAGCACCACTCTGGAGCCAGTGCCTTCAATGCGGAAGCGGTGGCACTTATGTGCCACCGTGGCAGCGTTCAATGCACCTGACACCTGTCCAAGGGGCCGGCAGGGGGGGGGGCGTTCGAGGCGCCAGCCGGCCCTGCAGGTTCACCATTGATTGCAGTAATGCTCCAGAACCAGTGCCTCGAATGCGTCAGCACGTTGAGAAAAGCCGCTGCCACCACTTTTCCAAAGTGCACCGCTGTCGTATTCTGTCTGTCCGTCCATCCAAAGGTTTGTCTGTTTGCCTGCCTGTCTGTCTGTCTTCTCGTCTCTCGCTCTCATATCCATCCATGTTCAAAGCTCCGAAGGCACATCGGAAAGTAGAGCAAAGCCAGTCTGAAGAAGGAGGAAGGGAGAGAGAGAGAGAGAATCTGATCCAACCTCTCTCTTTCCCTCTCTACACACACACACAGGCAGGGGTGGGATTTAGAGCCCTTGATCTAAAAGCTGTCAAAACTCAAAAAACGGTGTCAAGTAGCTCTGGGGGCCAGTCATAATAAGAACACTTGCTAAACAACCAGTCATTAAGTGAGGTTTTGGTTGTGATTGTATTTGGTTTTGCCAGTCACCTGGTCACTACCCACCCAGTCACATGTGCCAGCAAGCCACGCCCACCCAGTCATGTGACCAGCAAATCACACCCATAGAAAATTTAAATCCCATCCCTGGTGGCGGTGGGGGGCACCGAGGATGAGTTTGTAGCACCAAGGGGGCAGTGGACCGAAAAAGTTTGGGAACCACTGCCCTATACCAATGTTTCTCTATGTTGGCAACTTGAAGATTTTGGTTGAGTAAGGAATTCTGGGAGCATCTTCAAGTTGCCAAGATTGGGGAAACTGTGCCCTATATTCTGTCAGAGTATTCAAAATTGTACTCTGATGTCTAAGATCTCATTGAATCTATCGCTCCCTCTCTGATGGAGTGAAGGAGCTGTGTCTGCATGATACAGGCAGGATCTCTAGAGAGGTCTGATGTTTTCCGAAAGCCATCACTCTGCTAAACAAATAATTCCTTCAACACTGTTCAACTATTACAAAGTCTGCACTACTATTCCTGTTAATCTTCTCATCACTCCTTATCACTCATCCCCTCCCACTTGTGACTGTATGACTGTAACTTTGTCGCTTGCATCCTTATGATTTATATTGACTGTTTCCTCGTATAATTTGATTGCTTATTGTACCCTATGACTATTATTAAGTGTTGTACCTTATGATTCCTGACGAATGTATCTTTTCTTTTATGTATACTGAGAGCATTTGCACCAAGGCAAGTTCCTTGTGTGTCCAATCATACTTGGCCAATAAAGGAATTCTATTCCTTGTGCCCTGAATTTTTGAAGGCAGTTGATAATCAGCTTTGCCAAGATATCTTTTGATTTCCAGAAAAAGCCCATCCTTCGAAGGACAGCCAAAGCAGCAGGGGGGTCTGCTGAAAGGAGAGCAGCCAGAAAACGCTTTGCAGCTGTAAAAGCAGCCATGAAGAACAAGACAAAAGAAAGGTTGGCAGCAGAGGCTTCAGGTGAAGTAATACCAAAAGAAGCAGAACGAATATTTGATGGAGGGTTTTTCCGAATTGAATCTCCTGCCAAATCCTTTCCAGGTGAGTCCAGATCATTGCCTTTGTGCAAGAACATATGTATTATGATGATAGTTATTGCAGTAGCTACATCTTGTTGACTCCTCAAGAGTTTCTGGTAGTTTACAACATATCCACAGCACCACCAAACTTCAAAACAATCCAGTTTGCTTCACTGTTCTGCTGCCTTAAAGATTAAAAGCTTTCTGTTTCAGTTTTCCTTAAAAACATGAAGGAAGATACCATCCAGGGTAAATTATTCCATAAAGAAATAAATACTTCATAAGAAATATAACTTCCAAGGTTCACATTCCCTAAAGCTCACATGGAGTGGGGAATCTTTAGCACCTCCATTTAGTACATACAGTATATATTGGATAAATTGGTTTTAATTGGAGGAAGCAGCAAGGTGGCCAGAAGGGGACAGATAACAACATTCGGATTGTATTCAAAATCCCATCGACAAGTGCCGGCACAATAATACTGTTTATGATAATGGTGGTTCTCATCCAGCAATATGTAGCCTGCTACATTTTATATAATTCATAGCTTCCAAGTAATCTTCAAAGACAACCTCCCTAATACATACGTTTATATTATTTTTTGATGTTTTGTTTTATATTATTTTGGTTACCCACTTCAAGACCCTGGGCATGGACGAAGTATTCTGCCTCCTAGGTGATGGGAACCCATGGGTCTTCAGACACCCACATCCAGAAAGTAGTGTACCTGAGAGCAGTTGGTAGCTAATTGCAGTAGTCCTCAACTTACAACCATTCATTTAGTGACTAAAGTTAGAATGGGACTGAAAAAAGTGATTTATGGTCGTTTTTCACCCTTACAATTGTTGCAGCAAACCCCTCTCCCATGGTCATGTGAACAAAATTCAGCTACTTGGTAATTGGCATGTATGTATGACTGTTGCAGTGTCTCATGGTCATGTGATCACCTTTTGCAACCTTCTGACAAACAAAGTCAATGGGGAAGTTAATAACTGTTACTAGCTTAACCACTGCAGTATTTCATTTAACAACTGTGGCAGGAACTGTGGCAACATGGGGCGAAACTTAGTAATGAAAATTTTGTGTTCAGTTTTGTTCATAAGTTGAGGACTACCTTATCAAAGTTAAAATAAGGAATTTAAAACAGGGACAAGATTGCTTGATTTCAAAACAGTTTCTCCTGTAGCTGCCCACTCCTCCTTTTGATTTTCCATTGTTTGTACTTAGTTTAAAGAAACATCATCCAAGTCCACGTACATTGTAAATATTTTTCCAACTTCAGTACACAGAACATTTGAGAAACAGTTCCAAACTGTTGAAGCTGAGTTTTCCTGAAAGAGGGATGCCTACAACAGAAGCTTTTCATTGAGAAGCTCCCACTCTATGAATACTGGCAGCCTCTTCTGCAATGGAAGCGAGAAAACCTCCAGCACACAAGTCAAAACCCCAATGTAGTATTTTGGCCCTTGTGTTCAGGCTATGTCTGGCTACACGCAGGTTTAAATCATCATTCAGCCACAAAGCTTATTTGGGGAAGTCAGTTTAATCTATCACAAAGTTGTGAGGGGACAGCTGGAGAATGCCTTACTATTGTTCAAATAGTCTGTTAAAACGTTTCAGATTGTCTTAATTCCAGGGTCTTCAACTTGGCAAGTTTAAGATTTGTGGACTTCAATCCCCAGAATTCCTGAGATAACATGACTGGAGGAGGAATTCTGGGAAATTGAAGTCCACAAATCTTAAAGCTGCCAAGTTTGAAGACCCCTGTCTTAACAGCACATACAATGTGAGAAAAGGTTTGAGGATGACTTAATCCTGTGCGTGCGCATACAGACCCACATTCATGTACAACATTCATACTTCAGGCATTCAGCATCCTTTCCCCCCATATTTTCTGCAGAAGTGGGGCCCAGAATCCAAAAATTATCACATATAACATATTAATATAATACAATATTCAGTTGCTCACTCATCTATTGCCTACAGGTCGGACTCCTAAATCAACTGATAGGATTTCCCAGTGGAGGACCCCAAGGTCTGCCAATAAGGCTTTGCTTCAGAATTGTGCAGAGATCTGTGTTTTAAAGCAAGACACATCAAATACGGCCAAAGCCGTTCCTCCTATTCCAGATCCAAAAGCATTTTCAGATTCTGCTGGAACCAACCACCTTGGCTCTGCATCTGAACAAAGGTATTCAACTAAACTGCCCCTTTGCTTTGGCCGGTGCAGGAATAACAACCCTTTTGGGGAGATCCAGAAGAGTCTTAATAGCGTAATAATAACTTTTGGGTTGCATGAAAGTCATTGGGTTTTTCACAGCAAAAAATTCCTTAAGCATTCAACATACAGCAATTCTCCCCCAAGGTATTTTGCCTTTAGATGAGCTCCATTTCAATTTCACACCACAAGCATGCTAGAGCTTTTGAGCACAAATGGTTGTTTCTTTCAAGCTATAAACATCTTTCTGCATCTTAGCACTCCAAACTAAATTATTAATTCCACTGTCCATTAAAAAATATAGCGTAGATTTAAACTGTCCTGAAACAGTGACTATAATTTTTCTGCTGACTATATCTAATTGATAAAGTTTTTAAATCCTCTTGTTTCAGATATGTAATCCTTCCAGCAATTATGTTAAACCTAATTTTTATTAATCATATAGCTGGTATTTCCACGGTTTATCAGGTGGTGAGAGTGCATTCATTCTTACAAATGTGCTGCTATTCATTTTAGAAGAACTGTTAATGCTATCTTGTTTAATTCACACTTTGTTTTAATTCACAGTTTTGTCCTTGTTCTTCCAATACCTTGAAGCTTGAAGCGAGGAGGTTTGATATGTGTTTATAAATCAGTTCAAACTCCTCTCAAATGGATATGGGGCTATTCATGCTCATTATCACATAATATACAATCCTCTGAATGCCAGGAGTTGGGGGACATGAATAGGAATGTACTGCTATTATAATAGCAATAGCACTTAGACTTATATACTATTTTATAGTGTTTTACACCCTCTCTAAGCGGTTTACAGTATCAGCATATTGTCCCCAACAATCTGGATCCTCATTTTACCAATCCCGGGAGGATGGAAAGCTGAGTCAACCTTGAGCTGCTCAGAATCAAACTCCAGTGAGCCAGTGAGACTCGAATTGCCAAACTGAAAAATAATCCTACCTGTAGGTTACCCATTGATCTCTGGCAGGCACAAGGAGAAATAGAATGCTTGAACTAATTAGAGAACATAATTATTTTTATGCTATGATGTTTCTATGCATCATATTAATGTATGCAAGTTGAGAATTTGCAAGTTGAAAAGGTTTTAGTAACTGGGAGATAATATAATTTCACATCTGTACCTCTGTGTTTTTGTTTATTTTCTCCAGTGGCATTCAAGCAACAGAAGAACTGTGTGTTAGAACAGACATAGTGGGAATAGCAACTGTAAGTATGCCTTTTTTTAGCATGTCTTTCTTTCATATCAGGATGTCACAAAATTGTTTTCTGTTGGTTCAGAAATTGGAAATGCAGAATTTGCTGGCAGTGGAAACATGTCAGTTCCATTAGGCAGACCAGAAAATAAACTCCACATGAAGACCAAAATTATTTTCATTGAGATTGGTCATAAAAATCTTACAAGTCAATGATTGTGCTGCTGCCCTTCCTCCTGCTTTTTATATTCCAATGGATCAGGGAGATGTCTATCTGAGCCACTTCTAAATATTAACTTGTTTCTCAGGAAATTTTTTTGCTCTTTTTGCTTTCTTAACAGTTCTTGCACATTTCTGCCAAAGTTATCTTGCTTACTGTGTAGAGAAGTAACACCTTAGAAAGTGGTGTCCGTCTTGTTTTTTTCACATAAATGGGTGGATGTGATGAAATACTATGAAAGGAAAGTGAAATTGAGCTATCTTTTTTTTTTAAAAAAAATCTTGGTTGAATCACTGAACTGAATGAAAAGGGTCAGTATATGCCCTTGCAAAAGTGCCAGTCATTGGTTTAAAAAGATCTTCCATGTCATTTTTGTGTCTTCTAAAACAGGTCCCCAACTAACCCCTGGGCCATGCCCCACTACCAGCCCTTAAGCAGTTTGGAATCAGGCCGCAGAAGTGGCAGCCCCACTTGGGCGAATAGCGGGTGCATGTGCCTAACCACTTGTGCAAATAGAGCTGCATGCGTGCTTGCCTGCCACTCGCACAGGAACCTTTCCCCCCTCCCCCTTGCTGGTCCACAAAGCTGGAAAGGTTGGGGAAATCTGTTCTAAAGAATAAAATATCTTCAAGATCCTTGAACTTTATCTTTGCTTCTGAATCCAGGATACAGAAGCAGCCAGCGTTGACAGGAGCTCATCCTCAAGTGACAGGAATGTTTACCAATTTAAAGAAGCTTCAGAAATTGGAGATGAGATGAAGCAGACCACAAGAGATGAGGTCCAACAGGGTTTTCTTAGCCCCACAGAGAATTCTCAGGTTGCAGAAACTTGTGATCAAGTGCTGCATACTCCAGAACGTAAGTTAAATTGTTGTGGATTTTCTTATGACAACAGGTACAAAGTCATTTGAAATGAGGTAGTCAGCCAATAAATTAACAAGGAAAGCAATTCTTTGCCTGGTCTTATAATCTGAGATCTTGTAAGAATTATTTGGGAATCCAATTTTCAGAGCTAGCTGCAAAATTCTCACAGATATCTAAGATATTTTGCTGTAAGCTGCCGATAAAAGCTGCTGGCTGCCATTTGGGCATACCTTTATACAAGTATGTCCTCACTGTCATCAGGATAGAAACCTTTTACATTATAAATAATAACAATGTGTTAGAGATATACAAAGTGAAAGCAGTACTAAATAGTCCATTCAGAATATTGTTCGCATAAGTATATTTATTTCAATTCGAAGCTTCCAGATAATATAATTAGTATCTATCTACAACTTCATATGCATTTAAAATACTTCTCTGAAAATGAGATTTTATTTTCCAGGTTTGTCCTGTGATGAGGGAATATATGATCTCCAGGTATGCTTGCTTGAAGTCAGTTGATGCAGCATTAAATATTACTTAAACTGTTCAGAATTATGTTTTGTAAATAATGCATCATTAAATAAACGTGTTATTTAATGATGCATTACTTCCATGGTAATTTTGTGATGGAAACCTCTGTAGGGATAAGGGCTCATAGATACAATATACTGTATATGAGGAGGTATCCATGCAGGTAGAAACTTTACATTGTCAAAATTCCAGCTCATATAGAAGACTCTTTGTGTGACAGTTTCAATATACATAGATTCATATGATACGTACAACTTTTGTGGGGTAGGCTGTGTCACATACATGACACCAAAGGCAAAATTTCAAGGGTAGCCTTTATTCTGGTTACCTATTGACTTCACAATAAAAAATGCCTAAGATTAGTTTAGGTTAAATATATCTGTTTTTATTGTAATAATTATGATGCGTAACCAGAATTTACCTGCTCCAAAACTAATTGCTTACTAAACAGAGCGCATTTTTTTTTAAATTGGAAACTGTCTAGCTAGTCTTATCTAGCTTTACCAACTTCCTTACAGTGGCATCAATTTATTGCCTGTGCATATGAAATATGACAGTTTCATCACCAAAAAAGGCTGGGAAAAGGGAGCACAAAAATTTAGTTGGAATGAAATTGAGCAACAATTCTAATACAATTTTCCCTCATTTGATATCCTTCATCTATCTTACATTACAGCTCTCAGTATCTTCAAATAACATGGCTATGAGCACACATGACAGCTTCACTTGGGACAAAACCGTATTAGAATCATGATATAGATTCCACCATGGCATATTCGTTAGGAAGCAATACATGGGTAAAAAAAAAAAAACTCACTGCTTTGTCAATTTAAGATTGGACGTGTGCATAGATTCACATATCTGTCCAATGGAACTCAGATTGGAATATTTTTTTACATCTGGCAGTCTATTTACAGCACACCTTGTTAGGCTGGTTTTGGGGGCTTTTAGTAATGTTCCTTGCATGAGCACTATAAAGAAACATTTATACAATTCTTTTTAAAATTGGAATTAGGGGGGTGCTCTTAAATTTCCTTAAAAATGGCATCAAATATTTCTATCTGAAAGCTCAACCACAAGCTAACAGCTTGATTGGATTTGGAAAGACTTAAATGTATTTCTTCTTCCCACAGCCAAATCTGGATGTCAGCCTTTTCTTCACTCCTCTGAGAAAAAAGGCTGAAATATGTATTTCAGCTGATTCATGCGACAACCTTATTGTATTCTCTCCTTTTCCAGACAAGGAAAAATAAGTTACATTTTAAAAGTCTAATGTGTGCATTTAATTAATAAGTGCAAAAACAGCATACATTTTCTTTTTCTTCATAAATTTGTTCTGTTATTAAGCTGAACTTGCCATTTAAAAAGAAAGTCACTTCTGCTGGAGAAGACACCTATGGAGAATATGAATGTTCTGTGGTCTGTATCTCTTGAATCTTTAATGCAACAGCACTTGAGGAAAATTATTCTGAATTGGCTTAACTTGGCTTGAGCAGTTAAAATATTTTGGAACTGAGACATCAATAGTAAATTGTTGCTTGTCATTAAGTGCAATGAGTGGGAGAGAGGAGAAAAAAAGTATTTTACAGTATTTGGCTGTTGCATTTTAAATATTTTCTTTAATCCTAATCAAATATGCAGTTCAGTGTATAAACAAAATTATTAAAGTTCTGTAAACTAGATTAATCTCTTATGTGGTGGTCTGTATCTGCCTTTTATTTTGATTTTACAGTATTTCTTAAACCATTTCTACCTAGATGTATTTATTTTTAAATCAAACTAATTAAAATTAATTTAAATAATTGTTTTAAATCAAGTTCTCCACTAACATTATTTCTAAAACAGTTATGTAGATCTGATCACTGAATCATAATTAATTGGCCAATTCACACATTAAATTAAGTCATGATTACAGGAAGTCCCTGATTTACATTCACAATTGAGATTGGAATTTCCATAGCTAAGTCACTACAGTTCCAGTTGCTATTAACTGAATCCCACAGTCTTTAGGTAAGGCAACTTCCTACTGGCTTCCCACAACCAAAGTTGGTGGGGAAGCTGACGGGAAGTTCCAGGTCCCAGATAAGTGGCTACTGCCAGGTAGGGGAGGGAGCAAGGGGATGTAAGGGAGAGTACATGAGAGGTGTGGTTAAAGGAGTATGTGCGAGAGGCACTACGTGGGTGGAGAAAAGCTTGCAGGAGTGCATACGAGGCATCACACAAGTTGGTGAAAGTGAACAAGAGGTGCAATGTTTGTCAGGGAGGGTGCATGAAGGGTGCCATGAGAGTTCCAAGGTCTGCAACTAGCAAATGTAGGACAAGTATGGAGAGGCTGGGGAATGGGTGCAGGTGGGGGAGGTTTATCCAAGCAACTTGTGATTTTCTCTGCCAGCTTCCCTACTGTCTTTCTGAGAAAGCCAGGAGGGAAGGTTGCAAATGGCAATCGTATGATTGTGGGGTGCTTGGCAACAAGTGGGAAGGGTGAGTGGGTTGCCTAGTACCCAGATCATGATCACGTGGCCACAGGGATTCTGGGACAGCCATAATTCCAAGGACCGGTTGAACCACTATTCATCATCATCATAACTGCCAAATGTCACTGAACAAATGGTAAATTTGGTAAACCGGATATCTATCATCTATAAACCTTGATCAACCAACCATTAACTGGCTAATTTCACACCACACACTAAGCCTGAAGCGATCCATAATTTAATGCAATTGTGAATCAAGCCAATGTATCTTTCCGATATGAGTAGCAGCAATTCAAGAGATTGAGGCATATGCTCTTGATAACTTTCTTGTAGATTGGTGAATGTACTTAATACTTTAAAGGCCCGGTCCCACTGCACTTACGGATGCAAAGAGGATGTAAAACGTTAAAAAAAGCTTCCCATCCGTTGGAAAACGCTATGCAATGCATCCGATTGTGCAGCTCTCACTGCAATACGTGTCATATCTCATCCGTCAAGCACTCGTCCACGCTGATTTCATCCCAAGCCAAGTTTGGTAACTTGCACAAAACTTTGTGAACGGATGAACTTTCCGCTGTGTATTGATGTTAAATCGCGTGACATCAGAGCAACAAACGTTCTATGTCCGTTTATCATCCGTTAAACATCTGCGGTGTATCCTCTCTGCATCCTCTGGGCATCCTTGCAACTCACACCCGCTGCAGCTGAAAATGGAAAGAGGGAGGAAAGAAAGGTACATGGAACATCTATACATCATTAGTCGCACGGAAATAGAAAGGATGCGTTTGCATCCGATACACATCCGCACAGCATCCCTTCTTTCCTTTAGGCATACGCTGATGCATCCGCTTCATCCGCTAGGCTTCCTATGAGCATCCGTTTAACATCCCGCTACATACTACCCACGTCCGTTCTTTTCCATTCCTGTTTATGCAAATTTTTCACCACTTTTTGAAGCGGATGACAACGGATGGACGCCACCCCCGAAATTTTGCTCGTCCGCTGTGTCCTTTATGCATACGTTTTGCGTCCGTTGGCCAGTGGGACCTAGCCTTTAGCATCAGAACAGGTGTTACTCTTAAGTCATGTTTTTCAATCTCAGCAACTTTAAGACGTGAGCTTAAATTCCCAGAATTCTCCAGCCAGCAAGCTTCTAAGAGTTGAAGTACATACTGAATGTCTTAAAGCTGTCAACTTCAGGAAGCACTGTTCTAAGTACTTCATTACCAGTTATTTCAGTCCTTCTATATGGCTAAAAAATATAAAAAGCCATAAAGCTAAGAATTTGGAATGCTAAATGACACACTCCAGAAAGAAATCAGAATTTATTACTATGTATTCATACAGGTAGTCCTTGACTCATGACCGGTCACTTAATCATTCAAAGTTACAACAGGTTCCCCAAAAGCTACTTATAACCCAAAATTACAGTGGCCACATACACATACCCTACGCTCACATGATTGCATTTTGGGCACTTAAGACAACTGGCTCATCTTTATAGCTATTTGCAGTGTTCCATGGTAATGTCATTTTTTTTGACACTGTCCAACATTTACTCCTGGTTTCCAGTAAAAAATACCCATTGGGTAAAATTGATTCACTTTACAACCATGGTAAAGAAGGCTGAAAAAAATCAGGTCCAGTCACATGATGCCTAAATTTACGATTGCAATGGCTTACAACTCTAATTCTGACTAAAACTGTTTCCAAGACTTGTATCTTTAAGAGTTTTATTAATCACTACCCAATATAGTTTATTTAATATATTAGAAAACACCAACAACAATCACTTTTATAGGGATATTGAGCACTAGGGCTGCAATGGGCCAAAGGCTTGGCTTAGATCATGAAAGGCATGACACTGGTGAGGGTGACATCACCAGAAACAGACAGCTTGGTGATCTGATTCAGCTCTTTAACACGGTGCTTGTATTGCATGAGATGAGCGTCATCAACAGCTACTTTCAGGTGATCTGCTTCACAGAGAATCTGAATCTGTAAAAGGACAGATGTAACCGTTGCCAAAAAGTCATAACTGAGAAGTACAGAAATACCATGAATTCATGCAACCTGAATCTTGCTTTTTTGTACTAGGCATAATGGATTTGCGGAACTACCATCTTGTGCCTGTCATGTTTACATAAAAAAGCACCACAAATATTGTATGAAATCAGGAAATGTGTTGGGGAAAGTGCCCCCTCCCAGCATCAAAAGAGCAATGCTAAATTCAGCATCACAGGTTTTTGGGCAAGTGTTTGTTTTCAAAAAATACATTCTTCTTTGGATAGCATAAATATTTTAAGCGCACTCAACCACAAAAAGTTTTTCTGCTTTGTTAGAGACTAATGCAACCAGACCATATTGACTAAAGCTTTTGGAACTCAATTCAGCTGAGTTGACATAAACGTTCTGTTGCATTCTACTCTCATTTTAAGTAGTTTTTACCATTTTCTGGTAATCTTCAAAGCACCTCTATGCTTAGAATAACTTTATCACTTTACACTAATCAGCATACATTAAAATGAAATTTTGTTGCATGCTTGCCTCTGTTGGAGTACACTGGGAATGACAATACTCTACTTAAAGAAAAATGAGGGTGTTTGTCAGAGGGGATCCCTCTGGGGGCAGGGAGAAGCTTCCTTCTCATTGTTTGATGTCATCTGATTTGCAACCCTTCTATCAGAATCAGTTATCCATCCTTTAAGAGCTATGCAGAAACAGGGCAGCAGGATTAGATGAATTCACAGGGCTCACTTAAAAAGGTTAGTGATTTGAGTCTTTTTCTGTGTAATAAATTGAACCATATACTAATTAAATAACTTAGACTTGTACAATATCCTACTGCATAGATACACACCCAAATTAACAGTAAAGCTTAGCATATTGTTCAAATGCAATTACTAGGTATTTCTCCGGCTTGTATTGAATGAACATAATATAAGCAACTCATTTTTCTTAACTGGAAATCCCTCCAGGAGTACTACAACTCCCAACTCTTAAAATTCCCACTCCATTTGGATATTGCTGGGGATTCTGACAGGAGTGGTCCCAAATGTCATGAACACCAGACCCAGAAACTGAATCATAGAAATGGAATCAGGTAAATTAAACTGTCCCTTCAATATTTGCATAAATAATTTCCAGGTAATTAAGTTAATTCTTAGCTATCAAAAGAATAACCGATGCAAAAACTTTACCTTAAAAGATTTGCCAGCCTCAAAAGGAAACCTGGGTGCCGTCCGGTCTTCCGTCCCCCAGACATTTTGAATCTTGCTGTTGCATACAATCACCTTCATGTTGTCCTCATTGAAGCGAGGATTAAAGTGGAAAGCAATGTCATTGCCTTTCTTCAAATCTACTTGAAATCTGTGAGAAATGAGGACACACAAATTGTTATTCCAATGTTCTATGTCAGAGGTATCAAACTCAAGGCTGTGGGCTGGATCTGGCCCACAGGGTGCTTAAATCCGGCCCACAGAGCCAGCCTGGAAATATCAAAGGAGCGGCCCGTGATGTGTCTGGTGGCAAAAACAGACCAAAAATGGGCCACATGGCTCGTTTTCAGCTGGCAAAGTATTACAGGAGGCCATGGAAGGTGAAAACAAGGTGCAGGGGGCCCCTGCGTGGACCCCCCCCACCCCGTTTGGGCCAGCAAGATGCTGGAGGCATCTGTCCCAACCCCTGTACTGCCATCCCACAAAGGAGAACTGCAATGCTGATGTGGCCTTCAAAGAAATCATTTGATCCCCTGATCTATGCAATGCAAATGACCAGCTATCTGCAAGGCATATAAATCCTTCCATTCTCCACCATCCAGTCAGAGCTGAAGAAGCTTCTTGGATGAGAAGTGAAACATCTTCAAAGAAAACCAGAAAGTCCAGTCACCTCTTGAAAAAGCACCTTTGGGACAACCATGACTTGGATTCCTGAGAATCTCCATCGACCAATATTCTACAGGAAGCTTATAAAACAAAGCTGCTCTATTTATTACATTCATCCAATTAATTATTAACTTGAAAATTAACTTGGCTCTGCAGTGCAGCACCCCCGGTTGCATCATCGGGCAACTTTATTTTACTATTAAAACTAAATGAGAACTTTGTGTCCTGTAAAGCAGAGCACTCCTTTCACATATAAACTTTATTTCTAATCATACTTTTATATCCATTTGGGTTCCATCCACATTCTTAGAAAGTTAAAATCACAGAGGCTTAATAAAACCAGAAGATAAAGAGGGGGAGGTGGGAGTTAAAGAAATAATAGTCAATTACAATGTCCCCTATTTATGTTCTGAGCGTTTGAAGCAAGTCAGAGTTTTCTGGGCAGGCGGACAAAATCACAGACTACAAGAGGACAGCTACTCCTCAGATATCCTTACAATTAAAGTGGTTACAGGCTGGCACCATGTTTTGCACCCTACCAGCATGGCATTTAAAATAACAACAGCAACAACAATAAAGAAGGTGAGGTGGGATGGGGTACCAGGAAGGCCCAAGGGAGACATCTTCAGGCATTACATAAGCTCCACCAGCTCTAGCCATAGCAAATAGGTCTAATGTCTTTTGGGCCACTGACCTCACTTGGCCTTGGAGTGACATGCCAGTGATATGCTCAGAGTTAAGACAAAGAAGTGGGTGATGCAAGACAAGGACTAACTTTCATTTAATTTCTATTTTAATTAAATTAATACAGAGCTGCAAACAGGGGAGAGGAGGGGAGACTGCATGTAAGCCTCCAGCATTCTTTCTGTAGCCTCCAGAACCCTCCAAATTGATCGAGTCAAAATGTGCCCCCACTCTCATTGTTCGATTTATATCCTGCTTTTTATCTTAGTCGCAAGGAGATCTCCCTTCCTTTTTTCCCCACAACAGCAAGCCTGTGAAAGATCGTTCCTAATCCTTGTCCAACACCTTACCCATTATGTCCCACTGGCTACACTTTTGGAGAATAGTCTAAGTCCATGTAATAAAGGGGAGGGTTTGGGTTATAACCATTATCTTACAACACACAAATCCTAATGAATCCTTGATTTAATTTGGTCCTTCTAATCCCACAAGTAATGGATGCCAAAGGGGAGTCCCTCCTGCAATAAACCCAACTGTCCTGCAAGAAACTGGACCACTGTCACCCACCACTCCATCACCCCTGCCTTATTACCTGTCTGGCCTTGAATTCACTGTCCCAGTCATAGTTATTAACAAGCGAGGCACAAGTCCTGAAGGAAGGGGTAGGTCAAAAGGGACTTTCTGAAGACAAAAACAGATTACATCAAGTCAAAACAAACCAATTAACAAAATTGAAGAGCACACAGTCCAACAGGTCTAATACTATAGCCTGTTTTGACTTTTGGCTTTCTTTTTATTACAAATATATCTCCTCTCATCACAAACCCCTTTCTTGTAAAGGTGTTTCTGAACTCCTTTTCCTTATGGCCTCCTCTTTGTCTCAGATAAAGGTTTTCTCCAAATTATTTTGCCTCTAGTTTGTATCTCTGTCCTGTGGTTAGGATTCCCGGGAGGGAGGGAGTGCATTCCAGAAAAGCAAGAGGCAGCAAAGTTTATGGAGATGACCAGATGGAGCCTGAGGGCAGGGTCAAATTTATCATCAGTCTGGAGTCCTTAATGCCCCCCGAAAGGGACCCAAGTCCAGTCCACCCATTAAAGTCTGTTGACTCTTATCTGGCACCAATTCACCTGGACAATTAGTAGATCAGACCATTAGTAGATCCATTAGTATAAGTTGCATGGAATAAACTCACTGGGCTTTTGAACACTATCTGGACTTCTGGTTTCTTGCTCCTGACAATTTATGTGGGAAGAAAAGAATTAAGTAATCCCTATAAGTTCTCACAGTGCAAGTAATTCACTTTGGTTGAGCAAAATTTCTGTCTATGGATGAAGAACAAAGGAAACTGCTCAGAAGACCCCCAGCATGTCTTTCTTGGTTTTTGGGGCCTGGCAGTCCTGTCACGTTCCCTTCTATGTGTTGGGCTTGAGTGCCATTAAATGTATTTACAATAAATCATCACTGATGTTCAATGTGCATCTAATTGACTAGACTTTGGGACCTTCAGTTTGGAGCCAAAAGTTCTTGAAGTGAAATATTTGAACACCCACCAAACATTCAGAGTTTAATTTTGGTCTTACCAATAAGAGTTGCTGTTCCTTTGTTTAAAAAAAGAGAAATATTTAATCAAGAACAGAAAAAAAATGCAGATACCCCCTTGCCATGCACAGATCAGAAACATGAACATAGTTTTCTCACCAATGGGCCAGAAAATCCTCCAGGTCCACTTTGTGGTGCAGTTGGCTGTGCTCCTCTGTCACTTAGGGGCTGTCCAGGAGCAGGATACATTCCTGAGCCCCCTGGTGGAACCATTCCTGGTGTGTTTGAAAATGTGCCAGGCCCTGGTGGACCTCCAAAATATGCTCCAGGTGCTGATATTCCTCCTGGGCATGTGCCTGGTGCTCCAGAAAATGTTCCTAGTATGCTGGGATATGCTCCTGGTGCTCCGGGAAATGCACCTGGTGCTCCGGGAAATGCACCTGGTGCTCCGGGAAATGCGCCTGGTGCTCCGGGAAATGCACCTGGTGCTCCAGGAAATGCGCCTGGTGCTCCGGGATAACCTGAGAAGGCACCAGGCTGATTCCCCCAAGGATTCGGTTGCATATTTGGGTTAGGATTGTTGGACCCTGACAGGGCATCTGATAGCTGTGAGAAAAATAAGGAATGTGTTACATAGAACCCTTTTCCCAGCCAGGAGCAACATTTTTACTGAATTTTTGGCTTTCCCAGAAAGCTGCATGATCCATGGCAATTTATTGATGCCCCTTCTTTAGATGACAATAGAGTAAGGGTCTAGAAGAAAGACAGAGGGTCTAAAAGAAAAGTGGAGCATAAATTTAATAATAATTAAAAATAAAAGGAAAAGTAAATGTGGCATTAAAAAGCACCATTTTCTTCAGACTTACCGAAAATCCGTCAGACATCTTCCTGAAACAAAAGAGACAACAGGCTAATTAGAAGAGCTCAGGACATTTTAGAGACTCTGATGTTCAGCCCAGATCTTGGTAGAACTTCAATGTAAGAAAAAATGTGAAACTGGGAATATCTTTGTGCCCCTTTTGCAGAATGGAAAAAACGAAGGCAATGCAATCTATATAAGCCAGGGGGTGCCATACCCAGCCCCATTTTAGCAAAGGGGAAAAAAATCATGATATGTCACGTGACGACAACATGACACCACAAGTTTAACAACCCTGATGTAACCAATGACTATCTTGCTAGAAAAGAATGTGTGGTTTTGTGTTGTACCTAGACACACATTTCTTTCTATGTTTTGGCCATTTAAACACAGGCTTAATATGAGATGAAAAACTCAGATCTTGTACGTTTTGACTGATCTCAGTAAAAGTATTACCTGACTATTGATTTTCATAGATCACAGATTATTGTTATGATATTATTATTTCCATCTTATAGAAGGAAGAAAAGGGATAACAACATTTCCCTGGACACAGTGAAGCCAGTAGAGGGTGCTCCAGGACTTCAAAAAAATAAATTCAAAACTGAAAACCATTCAAAAGCCAGTTAAATGCTACAAATGTCATGAGTTAATCAAATCTGTAAATCAAATTTATATTCTTGTGTGAGATTTCATACATTTCTGAACATTTTTAATTCAAAATAATGTAACGTACGGTTTAGGGACCACCTGCAAGATTGTGTAGAATTGTTAAAATGTTTTAATTATCTGAAAAGGCTCATATGTCTTGCTGTACATTTTTTTTAAAAAAATGATTTATTTATATCTCACTTTACTTTTTTTGAAAATAATTCCAGTTGACAAGCAAAATCCTTCCTCCTCCAATTTTCCATCTCTGGTGGGTTAAGCTGCAATAGATTGTCACCCAGCCAGTTTCATGCCTGCCATCTCCAGGTTTCCAGCCTAGTTACTTAACCAAAAGACCAAAATGCCTCCTATGTAGCCCACCAGAATTTCCAGTGGAGGCCATTTCAATTAGATGAGTCCAATAAACAAAATACACTAGGACACATATTACAAAAGCACTATTTGGAAGAGGATTTTTTTTTCTACCTTCTTCCTGTGTGTGTGTGATGGGTGGGGGAGGAAACTACTGTACAATAGACTTACAGATAGACTAGGATTGACCTATGTTAAGTCACATTTAATTGCAGAAAAAGGAAGATATTCAAGTGTCTTTTGCTTGTTCTGAGTTTCTTCAGCCACTTGCTGCCTTCCAAATGCCTCAGGAGTGGAACTGAGAATCCTCAGCCTAAAACGGATGGCCTCAAACTGAAGAAAGCCCCAGATAAATGAAGGAAAAGAATGGGGGAGGTTTTGAAGTGGACTTTAAAAAAAAATAATAAAATAGATTTCTGAAGAAATCTGCTTCTAAAAGCAGCCCAATGTCAAAACTTTGCATTGAGCAATCCAAACGAATTTTGCTTTTTACCAGCATGGTGTTGACTCATCTGGCAATTAACAATGAAAATTGTCCTAAAACATATCTTGGTTTCTGTACCAGAAACAGAACTGTTTGTTGGGAAAGATCAATCCATCGGCTGGTGTCTGAAGCTCGCGGAGTTATACAAACCTCAGATACCACAGAAAGCTTCAAAAGCACACATACACATAAGCAAGCTTTGTGTTTTCAGGGAAATTGTTATAGAAGCCTCTTTAGAAAATACTCTTGTCATTGTTTGTGTTGGATGAAGTAAATGCCCTGTGCAAATATGAGTCATGAACTCCCACACCAAGAGTTTGGATTCAAAAATTCGTCTCTTTGTCTTCTATTACAAGGAAGCAGTTTTATCAATCCCATAATATAAATTGTATCTCTGTTATAAATCTTGTCCTGAATCAATTCAATAAGACATACAAACGGGCTGATGTTCTCAGCAAGCCTGGGAAAAATAAAAACAAAAAAGCTAACAGCACTTTAACAACAAACATTTTTTTTGGGGAATGTTCTCTATGACTTCTCTGGATTCAGGATGCCGGAAAACACTTCCTCTAATGCACGTCAGATTCCAGTTACTGCTTTATTTTGGAATGGGGAGCGGGGGGAGGAAGGAAGGAAGGAAGGTAGGGTCTCTGTAAAGCAATGCATTAATACCAACACAGGTAATCCTTATGACCTCAATTCAGCCCAAAATTTCTGTTCCTAAGTGAGAAATTGGTTAAGTGGATTTTATCCCATTTTACGACCTTCCTTGCCACGGTTGTTAAGTGAATCCCTGCAGTTGTTAGTAAAACTGCTGTTAAGTTAAACTGGTTTCCCCTTTAATTTTGCTTGTCAGAAGGTCAGAAAAGGGGATAGATGACTCCAGGAAACTGCAACCGTCATAAATATGAGTCAGTTGCCAAGCATCTCAATTTTGATCATGTGACCATGGGGGTGCTGCAATGATTGTTCTCCTTCTGCTATAGGAAATTATTTCATAACAAACACCCTAACACTTGACCACTGCCAATAGCATGCGCTAACTAGTTTCAGAAATGCCTTGTTGTGCGGCATACTCTCTATTGTTGCCTTGGGTTCAGTTTTTACAAACAACTCCAGAAGAGGCACTAGTCCAAATGATCCTAATTGGAACAAGAATGGAAAATGTGTTTCACAATGTCCTTCATGGCCAAGCCAAAAATGGTCCTTGTCATTTATTTTAAAAAAAAAAAAAAGTTTTGCAGCTTGAAAGCAGTGCTTCTCACCATAAAGACCCAAGCAATTTGCTGTTTGCATGTTTGCCTCTAGCAAAAGCCGCTGCACACTTTTAAACATATTCCCAGTTAAACAGAGCCAAAAGGCAAACATCCCACAACTCTACTAGTTGTCCTTCTACCCATTTGATGCTGCTTTTTCACATGCTAGCTTGCCGCAATATTAACACTTAGATCATGAGCTAAATAGCCAGGCAGTGAAGGGATGAGAATTTATATTTGGTGACAGAAGCATCTCAAATGTAAAAATAACGATTGTGCAAAAGTACTATAAATTGAAACGGAGGACATTACAAGAAATATTAAGCCAAAATTTGGAGGAGTAGGACTTATTTTTGCTATTTCATGCGATGGTTCTTTGATAGAGCAGTCGATCTCGAGAAATCAAAGGCTGAGAAAACAATGGGGGGGTCAAAACACTCAAAACTCCTCCCCCTTTTATATGTCACAATGAATATAAAAAGGACTTCATGTATGCAGTCATAGTTACCACTTTGGTCCTCCCTGCTGATGACCCCCAAGGCTACTTTGTGCAGTCTTGTCCTTAAAGAGCAATTTGTGAGGCATTTTGAACCAAATTTAAAGGGCCACGAGGATGTCTCCTTTATGTTCTTAAAGGATATGGAAAAACAGAAGATCATCCTTTTCAGCATGTACTAAGCTTTTCATTTTAACTGAGTTATCAGGACTAAATCCTCTTGACTGAGGCATCAATGTAACCGAAACCACAATGTTTATTTTTCAAGATGTTTGACATGTTTGATTCTACACTGGAACCTTCGGATAGAGGCATCAAAACTTATTAAACAGGTTTAGAACATGTTTGAGGACAAGTAATGTCTATCCTGATTGATTTGGCTAAGTTGCTTGGAATGCTTGATATGTAGCTGCCATCTCACAATTTAAAATTATTTTGCAAACCTTGTGTTACATAGGTCATGGTAGGGATGGACTCGGAGAAAGCTTTCCTGTGAGGATGTGCTAAAAGCAGGTTATCCTTCATTACAGAATCATGATTTGTTTTTATATATATATATTTAGCACCAGAACAAAATCTATGAATACCAGCCAACAATACTGGGAGATTACCAGTAGATTTTAAAATTCACTCACTCATTTCGTCCTTCCATACCGATGAAATCCTCCTTTTCATTGGCCAAATGACAATAGGCATTGGATTAGTCTATGACAGGAGTGTCAAACTCATGTCATCATGGCAGTGTCATGTGACACATTGGGACTTCCCCCCCCCTTCTCTAAACCGGGCGTGGGAATGGCCAGTGTGTGACACATCCGGCCTGCGGGCTGGGAGTTTGACAGCCCTGGTCTATGAGGTCTCATGGAATATAAAACAGGACTTCAGACTTTTGTTCCCTCCAACTCTCTTTTGGTAGGTAGTACTGAATTAATATCTCCTCATCATCCTTCATCAATTTTTAGTGGTTTGTCATTGAGTAGTCTGCATAGATATAAAACTGTCCTTTGTCACGGCCATGATAGCATGGAGCACAACTGTGTCACGTTTAAAAATTTTCTTTCAAGGAAAAGGAGGCACTGCTATTTTATTATCCAAATATTCATTTATGGTAACTTTTAAATGCTTTGTTCAGGCTCAACCCATATCCTAGCTAAATTACTTCTGAGTCCCCTTTGTGCTACTCATGCCATCAATTGAAAAACGGTACCTTAAAGCCAGTGGTGAGATTCACATTTTTTTACCACCGGTTCTTTGTGTGTGTAGCTTGGTGGGCATGACAGGGAAAGGATACTGTAAAATCCCCATTCCCTCCCCACCCCACGAACCTGCTTTCCAGCTCCGTTCTCCTGTGCAGGGCAAC
>BHFT01030630.1:0-17897 GCA_004320025.1 Laticauda laticaudata
ATGATTTGAATTGAGATGAGATAATTAAAACAAAGTTGAGAAAATTAAAAGGGGAAAAACTATCTAGAAAATATAAAGTGGTAATAAGAGATGGAATAGAATATAAAAATGAGCATGAAATTGAGTTTTGGTCTGTATGAAGAAGTGATAACCTGGGACCATGCTATTTTCAAAAAAAATGTTTTTGTGAAAACCCAAATAAATTTTTTTTAAAAAAAGAATTAACTGAGCCAAGCCTGATATCAGGCTTGAATCAAGGACAAAGCATTGAAGCATTTTGATCTCCCAGGACAATCCATTATAAATCTTTATGTAGTTGTTTTGGAACAAAAAGACTTTTCCAGAGCAACTAGAGAGACAGCTGAACTTATATATATCAGTGATTTGCAACTTATCTCAGAAAGTTTCAGCAAACACTGTTTTTAACACAGAACAATGGTTAATTGACAGGAATTTATAACCTGTACCCTGTGAAACCCTCATCTACACATTTTGTTTTCTTCTCCCTTCTCATGTCTATGTTTTTAAATCCTATGTTAAGCCATTCCCTGCATCTGATAAAGTAGTCTGAAGCTCATGAAAGCTGGTTTCTTATAATAAAATGTTATTAATTTAAAAAGGTAGTTCCAAACTTTCCTAATGAATAAAATACCTTAGCTTTTGATCAGGCATGGAAGCCCAATTCATGGTTAAAAAATTTTGTGGAAAGTTTTTATACAGCTGTTGTGTAGCTCTCCCAAATTTCTGAATTTCTCCTAAGAAGGTAAATTAAAGCCCGTTTCTTATTCATCTGTACACAATTAAGAATCTTTTCCAAGAGGATCTTTGAAAATGCATTTAAAAGCTAATTTTATTTTAATATTTGAAATATCAGGATTAGCAAGAGATACTTTATTGTAAGGAAAGTATCCCTCCTCAGGTTACAATGTTAAATTAAAATGGGAAGAATTCCCTTCCCACCCCTTTCTTTAACATTTTTCTGCAATATCATTTCCAATAATAGGGTTTGCTCAGGTGGAAAGTATCTTGCAAGTTCCACCAAAGAAAAAATATATTTCTTCCCCTCAGTTTTCAATGCATATTTTCTCCCCAGGTGTGAATTCTGTTTTGAGTAAACACTAATGAAAACATCAGTTCCTATAATCAGAAGCAAGTAGATTCTAGTCTAGTCAAACTAATCACTGCAAATGGGGCAAATATAGAGACTTTTTTACTAGCAACCAAAGCGACTCAAAAGGGCACCCAAAAATTAAGAGAAGATAGTTCTCACCGTGTACACATCTTCTTGGTATGTTCAGAGATCACCCCACATTGCTAGAGAAAAAAGACTATACATAAGGTTGGTTGATAGGTTGGTGAGTGCATCAGAAGATGGATATAATTCTTAAACATTCAAAAAGTAACTATTTCAGAATGTAAATATTTTGATTCTCAGACAGAACTGTAAATGCAGCCATGAATTTTCAGCAACAGGCTGGCTAGGAAGAAAAACAATATTTAAGTAAACACAGCCAAATAAAAACATGGAAAATGGGGAGTAAAAGAAAGAGTGAGGCAGAATAATGTAACCCATGTGGGGGCAATCTTGGAAGACCTAAAAGGTGCAATGCCTAGTCTCAGAAAGTTGTACATGGGAAGGGCAAGGATGCAATACAGAGGAAAATCCCTTTTTAAAGCAACTCAACTGAGATGGGCATTTAAAAAAGAACTATACTTGTTTTCTCCCTTTCTCCCCAATACCCAAGTATTGGGTCTCCAGCCCCCGGATCCACAGATAAGGAGCATATTCCAGCTAGGAAGAGCAACCACCTTCTGCAAGTTTCTTGCTTTTCCAGGATAAAATAAAATAAAAAAATCAGCCTGAGTAGCTACTTTAATTAGGTCAGCAGACCCTATCTCCACAATGATGGACATCAATATTTGCACACCACCCTTTATTTCTATCTTATTCTGATCCAGGCACATTAATCCTCATACTACTTGCTTACTCCTTAGCATCATTTGACCTTCATTTCAACAAAATCTTGCTTGGGTTCCTTGCCTCTTTCATAGTCAATTAAGAGCAACTGTACATTGCTATAGTTAAATTAATATTAAGTCCAAAATAAAGAATACCTATCAGATTTAAATATTATTTGGCTGCTTCAAGGAATTGAAGAGTCCTCAAATCACTTCAAAGGTTAGTCAGAGAATGTATCTTCCTTTTGTAATGTCTCTTCCAAGAAAATTTTTAAGCACTGCATGGGCTCCAATGATCAGTTATTCAGACCACATGCAGCATTCCTAACGGCAAGCATTTACTTTCAAATAAATAAACAACAGTTTCAATCTATTAACTGAAAATAAGCAAAAGCATACAGAATCACTAGACAGAAGGCAACAGAGCTAGGTACTCACTGTAGTTAGCAAACTACGGAGCTCCTCAGGGCCCAGAGTTTCATAGTTGATTCCAGCAGAATTGTTATACTAAAGAGGAGAATACACCACACCCAGATATTTTAGGTGTCACATAAATCATGGCAATCCTTTCCTTCACATTTTCACCATAGAATGAAATGGTATGAAAATGAAATTATGCAAGACAAAGTAAAACAAGCCAGTATGAGTGAGAGTCAGTTTGGTCTAAAGGTTAAAGCATCAGTCTAGAAAACAAATATGAGTTAAAGTCCTGTCTTAATCACAAAAGCCAGTTGGGTGACTTTGAACCAATCACTCTCTCTCAGCCCAACCCATCTTAAAGGGTTGTTCTAATCAGGAATATAGAAGGAGGACGGTATTCTGATACATTCACATTATTTGTAAAATAAAGATGGGATACAAACAAATAAACATGATGAGATAAAATACTAGCATAACAAGATAAAAAAGCAAACAGAAATATAATGCATGGCCCTTCTGTAATCCTATTCTATTCTGGAGTCATTAACCTTAGGAGCTCTTTTAACTTTAAGACAGGTTGACAGCCACAAGGGATAGGGTAATGATGCAGAATGGACAGGGCTTTGTCACACAGCAGTGAAATTCTTTTAGGGAGCATTCACTGTTTTTTGTTAAAAATGACAATAAGTCTCCTTGAAGCTGACATTAAAATTTCCTCACATTCTTTTTTAAATGTAGGCATTTATGCTATCAAATTCAGGCATATTATGAGAATGGGTTCCAGAACCATTGGTGTATTTAGACAAGTTGACTCAGGCACCTCAAAACAGGTGTTGTAGAAGACCTAGTACTTCTTAAAATCATAAGGAGCAACACAGTATGATAGAACACAGTATTGCTGTGCTGAACTTAAACTCACCTTAAATGGATCTGAGCTACCACTCAGCTCCCCTATAGGAAGAGAAAAAAGAATACACATAAGTAGCAACACATGTGATCTCATTCTACGAGTAAAATCATCAATGCACATGCCACAGAACTAGTATTTGTCTTTAAAGGTCAATTCATAGATTCCATATGGCTATAAATCAAGTTTGTTGAATTGGGTGGCCCCTGAGGTCCAAAAGGTTGGCAAGCCTTGTTCTAAACATTCTAAAACATGCTTAATTCAAATTATAGTAAGAAAGGTTAATTGGTGGAAAAAGCAAGCTCAAACAGTGAAGCAACTCCCATTCCTTCCAATCATTTTCATGGTGACCCAAGACACCTGTGATTCTGAAGGCTTTTTTATATTTCCTTGTTGCCATTCATGAAAGGCTCTCTTAAGCAAATCCATCATCTAACTGCCATTGCTACCTTGCCCATCTACCACAGTCCATCAAGCCTTCGGTAGGTTCTTCCAAATGCTCAGTATTTCCTCTCCTTATTTGACAAACCAGAACAGTAGATTGCCTGTGGTAGGGCGACTATATCTAACCTGCATCTTGGCAGCCTAAGCAGGGTAACAAATCCATTCTATGCACTTCCTCCAAAGCCCAATCTAATTGAAAGCCATGACAACCTTTGTTTTCTGAGCATAGTGCATATTGCTCATGCCTTTCCACTAAAAACCTGAAACCAAGCTACTTAAGAACGACTGAGATATTCAGCAGATTGAGCAAAAACATTATATAACACATTTGTTCTTCTTGATTTTCTCTTTTTATATTTCCCCACAGCATGTTTACAGCAGTAATTGACAAACAACCGACACATGTTATAGTTCAATGAGAAAGCTGCTACTACATTAAGTGGGATAAAAGCATCTGAAAGTTTGACTACATAAGAAGTGCTCTGATTCTCACCAGCAAATTATCTATGTGTAGAAAATTCTGTCTCTTTAGCTTCTGCTTTAGTAGTGCTTGTTTCCCTCCAATTAATCTGGCATGCCATATTCATCACTCATGCAGAAACACAAGAAAACTCAGCTTTCCAAAGGCAGGCACTTCTCGCAGTGCAAAAAGTATGTACTCTCTCCACTCCAAATTTTAATTAAGATACACAAAAGCTCTACAGGAAAATTGGGAAATTCTTTGAAAATGCATTATGCTATATCATATGGAGATCAGATATAGGATCAATAAAAGATGATTTTCCACAATACACTCACCATTTTTATGTTTCAGAGACTTGGATCTTCGGGGAGAATTGGGATTCTGAAAGAAGTCAGGAAAAATAAAAGGTATAGTTTGGTATGGGGGGGATATGGAAACTCTGAATTTAATAGATCCTGCAACTAAATTCCTTCTCCAACTTGAAGGGCAGATTTTTCAACGTTATTTCATTTCAGTGACAAAGATCAGGCTTCTCACTCAAAGTTTTGAACAACAGTTTCAGCAATGTAGATGGTTTTAAAAAATGTTTTGGTTACCTGGAACTCAAATAATATTTGAAATAGAAGAAGCACAGAAATTATTGTGAAATTAATAGTTTTAAAGACTGTCGTTGATATACAGATACAAAACATTCATTACTAGAGTGTCTGGGAAGGAAAAGTTACATTCCCAATGTATGCTGAGTTCTACATTGAATTAATGGATTACAGAGTTGTAAAAAGGGGAAATTTTTATTACAATTTTTTAATAAATGTTTCTATGCCTGTTAGAGGCCCTTTCTCTTTTTTTTGTATTTGGTGTCTTCACTTATTCTTCCTCTTTGCCAGCACTATTTGAGGAGCCTACAACTCAAAGGAGCCATGTGACTCAAAGTAAAAGATAAAAGATGTAGACTCACAGAATAAACTGAGAAAAACCTTCCTAAAGAATCCAAATTGAAGCACCATCTTATTTCCCTTGCTTACAGTATCACAATTCCAATCCAGTGCACAAGAGATTTTGAAACCCAGGTTTTACAAATAGTATAAGATCATGAAAACAGAGGGCAATCAGTGCATCTTCTTCACATACAGAATACACCTTCAATTTTTTCTAGTACTAACTTCTAACTTTGCAAAACGTTTAGAAATACTTATTTTAATAACTAAAACAATATTAAAGGTAGGCATGAGCTTACCTTATCTGATTTCCTCTTCTTTGCTAATCAGTAGACAAAAGAGATATTTTATTTTAGCATCCCCTTAAAACATTTTCAAACTTAATTTTTGGATTTAATTATATAAGCCCATGTGTGTCTGGATGTTAGAAACAATGCTCTTTAATAGTACAGACCAAAGTTCTGAGTCTATATTTGTAGTAGCCCAGAGAACTCATTCTTGTCTCAAATTAGAAACAGAGATATGTAAAATGGAAGTTAGGGCATGGAGGCTGATGTTAAAGTATGATTAGTTTCTCAAGTCATTCCCCCTCAGGTTTATTTCAAGTAATAAAGACTGATAATTTTTCATTAAGTTGGCATAATGTCATAGAACAAAAACTAATGACATATGGGTTACATGTGATCTATAGGATATAACAATGCCAGGCATACACTTCTGCAAAGATTAAATGATACCGATTTCCAGGTGGAACAAAGACCTAAGCCACAAGTATGGTTTCATTGGCCAAGCGTTTAAGATTGTTTGGGAGCCTATATGACATTGGAATGCAATGCTAGACTTAACTTTGCTGGGCTGATTTTGGCTTTGCAAAACTTTTTGCTGCTTGTCTGTCTTCTTTATGGACTCAGCTGGGTGTCAGGTCTCCTCCACCATGAGGTGCCATGCATGCTTAACAACCTGTGCATTTACCTATCAGTGGCATCAGGAAAAGTAGGGGTGACGTCATTCGGTAAGGTTGTCTCACATAATAGTTGTCACGGGATGTATGGACTGTAATAGGCAGTCTGCATTACGGTAGCAGGTTTAGGATTACCATAATTAATAATGAATTAATAATTAATCTGTTCCTCTGCAACGTATCGCCATTAGAGGAAGCCAAAATCTTTTCATTCTCTTGAGGTCACTTCTGAAAACTATGTTTTTAGACCCACAGTTGTATAAAACTGGTCAATAATAACTTGCTGTGGCATTGGCAGCCTCTCTCTCCCCTACCCCCCAAGATGGGAACTCTATCTGAATCCAGATCTTTTTCATTAGATTCCATATCGCAAAATGCTCAAGATGCAAGATTGCCCCTTTGAACCATCAAATTCCACAGAAGAGCCTTCTAGAAAATCTAACTCATCAGAATTTGACTGAAGTGGCAGCCAAATTCAATATCAACTCCTCATTCTATGAAGAGACTATCTTTAAAAAAGAGCATTCTCACAAACACATCTTTGCCTACCTTTCTTCTCAGATCCATATGACCAGTCATTATCATTTATGTCATCATTGTCCTCTTGATCACTCTCGGATTTGTTCATGTTGTTACTACTTGCTATCCTATAGCAGGGAGAACAAGAAAGAAGAAAAGGGGTTCTTTATTTTTAATTTCAGGATGAAAGACTGCAACTAGAACTTCCACTTTCTGTTCCAAGCCATTAACCAGGGGTGGGATTCAGCTGTTTGGGCTGGTTCAAGTGAACCGGATATTAATTTTACATCCAGTTCGGCAAACTGGTAGTTCCAAAAACCAGCTGAGCCTGACTCACCCAGGAGTCCCCAGGCACATGGTTCTGGCTCCCAGGTAAGTGCAGGAAGGCTTCCTAGACCCAAAATGGGGCACAGGGGGTGTGACGCGCACTTCCCACACCCTGTTTTGACTCTCCTGAAGCTCCAGGGAGACTTGCTAGGTCCAAAATGGGGCATGGGGTGTGCAGTGCCCTATTTTGGGCCTAGCAAGTCTCTCTGCAGCCTCCTGGGAGCAAAAATGGGGCTTAAGGGGCATGCTGAGCTCCCAAACCCCATGTTTGTGCCCAGGAGGCTTCCTAGGCCCAAAACCAGGCACAAGGGGGTTGGAAAGAAAGAAAGAAAGAAAGAAAGAAAGAAAGAAAGAAAGAAAGAAGAGGAAAGAAGAAAAGAGAAGAGAAAGAAGGAGAGAAGGAAGAGAGGAAGGAGAGGGAGGGAAGGGAGAGAAGGAAGGAAGGAAGGGAAGAAGAAAGAAAGAAAAGAAAGAAAGAAAGAGGAAGAAAGAAAGGAAGAAAGAAGGAGGGAGCGAGAGAGAAGAAAGGGAAGGAAGAAAATAAAAGAAAGAAAGTTGGGAAGGAGAAGAGGAAGGAAGGGAAAGCTGAATGGAGATATGATGGTGGCAGTAGAGGAAGGTGGGAGGAGAGAGAAAAAGGAGAGGAGGAGAGTACCATAAAACCCTGGCACTAGACTGTAGCTTCAGAGAATGCTGTTAGATAGCATAGCGATCCAAGGGCTTGGAAGGACCTCAGAGGTCATCTAGTCAACCCCCCCCCCCCCTGCTCCAAGGCATGTGTAAACTGAATTCTCTTGACCCACCCAGTCACATGACCACCTAGGCCACCGCCCACCAAGGCCATGCCTGCAAACAGGTGTTAAACATTTGAATCCCACCCCTGCAACTAACTCATGCAGGATTGCCAGGAAATGTAGCACTGCTCCATGACATTGCCAGGCAGTGAGGGTAAGGAAATTCAAAGAAAATGTGTTATTTGAAATAGGTATAAACAGAAAAAGGATGACCAGAGTTCAGGTTTCCAAGACTGCGAACACAATATTCTCAATTGAGAAATTAGTCCCGAGTAATACCACTGAATGGAGCTTGCCATTTTTCCATACAACACTTCCAAATTATCATTAACTGCAGTAGTATAATAGGGAGTAGGTAGAAAGTTGGAAACTCTGTTAGCATTAAATGTATTGAAGAACAAAGTCCAGCACAAAACGAGCAAGTGTGTTTATTACCAACTGAGGTCACTATATTTCTTAGCATGTGTAGCAGACTTCTTCAGCCTAGGATGCTACCTACTGTATGTATGAATTCTAACTTCCAGAATTCCAGCAGTCACTATGATACCAATATTAGGAAAAGCTGGTTTACAGACTGGAATGCATTTCTGATGAAACTTGTCAGCAACCCAGTGAGGCAGGTCAATAGAGACTCAAACTGCAGTGGAAACAAGAAGCTGAGAAACCTAAATAGTTTTTTACTCCTGGAATTGACATTTGGATGCAAAGGTAAAACTTGTACCAGGTGCTTTCTGACTTGCAGTTCAATCCCTTAACTGGATTACCACAGGAAATCAAATTCTCACCTTGTGCTGAGTGCATTCTTCCATCATGTACAAGCAGATAATTTGCTTTAGGGGCCAACATTTTGCAATTACAGGCCACCCGTTGCCATATTTTAACAGATGTGGGAGCAGAGGCACCATACAGAAAATAGGGAATTGATTGTCTATTTTGTTTAGTTGCTAAGTCATGTCCAACTCTTTGTGACCACAGCACACCCAAGCTCCCCCATCTTCCACTGTCTCCTTTATTCATGTTCATTGCATTGATGACACTATCTAACCATCTCATCCTCTGTCATCTCTTTCTCCTTTTGCCTTCAATCTTTCCCAGCATCCAAGTCTTTTCCAATTAGTCCTTTCTTCTCATTTGGTGGCCAAAACATTTGAGTTTCACTATCTGTCCTTCCAAAGAACAGTCAGGGTTTATTTCCTTTAGGATTGACTGATCTGATCTCCTTGCAGTCTAAGGGGCTCTCAATAGTTTTCTCTGAAACCATAATTCAAAGGCATCAATTATTTGGTGCTCAGCCTTTCTTATGGTCCAAATTTCACAGCCATAAATTACTATTGGGAAAACCATAGTTTTAACTATACAAACCTTTGTCAGCAAAATGATGTCTCTGCTTTTCACTGTGTCGTCTAGGTTTGTTGTAGCTTTCCTCCCAAAAAGCAAGTTCTTTTAATTTCATGGCTGTAGTCACTATCTGCAGTGATCTTGAACCTCAAGAAAACAAAAGTTGTCACTGCTTCCATTTCTTCCACTTCTATTTGCCAGGAAGTGATGGGAGCGGATGATCTTAGTTTTTTAAATGTTGATTTTCAAACCAACTTTTGCTTTTCCTCTTTCATCCTTATCAAGAGGCTCTTTAGTTCTTCACTTTCTGCCATTAGAGTAGCATGGTCTACATATCTGAGGTTGTTGTTATTTCTCCCGATAAACTTAATTCCAGCTTGTGATTCATTGAGCTTGGCATTTTGCATGATGTACTTACTCTGATGTAAGTTAAATTACCAAGGTGACAATATACAACCTTTTCATACTCCTTTCCCTCTTTTGAACCAATCAGTTGTTCTATGTCTGATTCTAACTGTTACTTCTTGACATATTTTTTAAGGAGGCAGGTAAGGTGCTCTGGTTTTTCACTCTCTTTAAGGACTTGCCACAGTTTGTTGTTATCTGCACAATCAAATACTTTAGCGTCATCAATGAAGCAGAACTAGATGTTTTCTAGAACTCCCTTGCTTTCTCCATAATCCTTTGATTTCATCTACTGCCTTTCATATCTCCACATTCTTTACCGTGGCAAACAAATGTAAAATAATGATGCAAAAATGCATCAGTTCAGCTTTTTCACTGATGCATAATTTACGCTAGCACGACAACAAATAATGCATTACTTTAAGCATAGAATAAACATAAAACAATACAATCATAGAATCTCAAAGTTTGATTTTCTTTTCTTCCTGAACTTCTTGAATTGAATATGCTTGATTTTCAAGCATATCATCCTTGGTCTCAGCTCTTTTTCTGATAGACCTATAATGTTCAGAGCCTTCTAATGTCCTCACCTCCTATTGGCAATGCGGCTGCTGTTCCGACCCATACCAAGGCACTTCTCCAAGTGTGGGGCAAAGCGGGAGGCAGCAATACTTCGGCTACAGTTTGGGCACACACATTCCTTAGTCTTCCACTGGTTATAGACCTGTCCAAAAATATCCAGCCCTGGTTGATCTACAATTTCTGTAACCAAAAAAGAAAGAAGGATGTCTCTCAGTTGAACATATAGCTAGGAAAAGAGCTACATATATAAGCATCTCAAGAACTTCACCAAAAAGTAGCAGCTTTGATTGACAGACATTTAAAAACAGTCCAATTTTCCCTTCTTTTAAGATAAGCATTACAAGAATCATGACCTACAACGTAACATCACTATTGCTATCAGAACAGTTCTCAGTCACAGAGGGGAAGACAACAACCTTCAGACACTAGAATGGCTCTAACTATGCAACACTCTTTCAACTCTCACAAAGCTCCTTGGATAATCATAATCTCTATCATCTCAATCACCACCACCACCAACACACACACACACACACACACANAATCATAATCTCTATCATCTCAACCACCACCACCACCAACACACACACACACACACACACTCCCCTGCCTAGCTTATCATTACTGTGCATTCAAAGTTAAAATACTGGCTGGATGAGTGGAGTGTATGTAATGTAGGGTATTCTGATCTACTATATCTTTTATTTTATGTACGCTGAGAACATTTGCACCAAGCCAAATTCCTTGTGTATCCAATCACACTTGGCCAATAAAGAATTCTATTCCTACTAAAAAGATACAGAATATAAAAAGATGAAATTTTGAGGTAATCTAGTATTGATCAATTCATCAAAACAGTTTTCCCTCCTGTTTTAAACTTCTCCCACAAAAAGAAATTCTCATTTTGAATTAAGGTGAGTTCTTGGTAACTTCATGAACAATGTAATTTTCTTTGCAAAAATACAAATTCAATTCCCCATTGCCTTCTTCCAGGATATTCTCTTTTCCAGTTAAGCTTACAAATCCAGGATTCCTGATCATCGTCCATCCAAGTATAAATGAGAAATGATTCTGTTTAGCTTCTGAGCCAAAAAATGGTCAGTCAGGTGCTGTCATCAGCTCAGTTACAGCAAAGAGACAGAGCATAACACTGTGTGCACACCTGAGCCAGGTTAAGTGGTAGCAAGCATGTTTGATTAAAACAAAAATAGCAGCCCAACTGGCACTGTTTATACTTAGTTGAGGATAAGTCTATAGCTGGGTTTGCACATATGTATCCTAGACAAATGTTAAGACATAACAAAACAAATATGTTTTGTAGACAAGCTTTAGGGAAGCTTGTTTGTTTAATGTCTTGTATGAATCTAATCTATGTATAATCCTGAAATAACATGTCCTATTATACTATGTAGCAAGGTTTTACACCTAAGCAAAATTCCTGGTAAGCATTTTGGTTGACATTGGAGCAGGATAGCTGTGGTGAGCAGCATTCTGCGAAGCCCAGCTGATTTCTGCCTGTCTGGAAGCTCTTGGGAGACAAACATCACCTTGTAGGGGTGACAAGATAGGAAGGACTCCCGTAGATCACAAGTGGATGGTGGTCCACTTTTCTGGATCTGGGAAAATCTTCTTGATAGGCAGAGAAGAAGATGGCCATTAATGGCTAAACCAGAGCTCTGACAACTGGAACAAAGCAAGCACGAAGAGAAGTGGAAAGAGAAACAGTGTAAAGCCCATGTCACACTGCACCAACGGATGCAAAGAGGATGTAAAACAGAGAGAAACACTTGCCATCCATTGGTTAATCGCGGATGCATCCGGGTTCTTACTCACTGGGCGTGCGGTGATTCATACGGTTTATCCGTTCAAGCATCCGTCTCTGAAATTCATGCCGCTCAAAAGTGTTTGAGTTACACAAAATTTGTGAGCGGATGAGACTTTCGCGGCCCATCCGTTCTACAGTCCACTACACATACATGAAACAAACGTCTACAGTCCGTACACGTCCGCTGGATCCACTCGGCAATCCGCTTGCATGCCTGCAGCGACGCATCCGCCGTCCAGCAGAAAACGGAAGAGGGAGGAAGCGAACGGATGCGGAACGTCCACACAGCGTTAGTCGCCGGAACAGAGAAGGATGAAGCGGTGCACCTCAGTCATAAAGCATTAAAACGTCGGAAAAACGTTTGTATTATGGATGTATTCGGGATATTTAGGCTGTCTCAGATTGAAGAAAGTTTCAGACGAGTGTATCAGAGGTGAACTTTCGCCACACCAATTGCAAGCCATAGGATGGGGAAGCACGGTGGCCTGAAAGCTCCGGCCAACTCAGGGCGCCACTTCGTACAACTAGACAAGGGGCTTCTTCTAAGCGATCATCCACTTTGCCATGGTTGATGGCTGACTTACAAGTTCATGTACATCGATGCTTCAGGCACGGGTCAGCTTCAAGTCCCCAGATATACAACGCCAGTGACCCTCAAAGAGGGGCTGGAGACACACCTCATCGTGGGTTTCCCAGGATTCAGAGCCCCCTGCCCAGACGGACCACAAGATGTGGCCGGCTATTCATCGTGGGGGTGATGCCTTCTCCCTCAAAACCTACCTCATAAATCGCCGGTACACTCCAGAGACCTCACCCGTGGAGAGGTCTTCAACTACAAGGCTGTCCAGGGCAAGGGACGGGTGGTGGAGAACGCCTTTGCATCCTGGCCAACAGTTCAGGTAGCTTCTCGACACCATGCAGCATCGCCCACAGAACGTGTGAGTAGACATCGTGGAAGCTATGCTAGCACTTGCGCCTGCACAATCTATGCCACCACTCCATGTTGCAGAACAGGCTTGGTCGATCTGACACACAAGGTAATGCAGCTGGAGCATCGGTGATAGGCGAGCGACAAGTGTGTCCGAAACCGTGATCAGACAGCTGCTGATTGGCGATCACAGTGCAACAACCCCTTCTCTGCATTTCACCTGGGGTTCCATTCCGAGCCAGGGCAATCCCGAGTATAAGTGCTCCACCCAAAGGGACCCACAATAAAACGCAGGGTTCATCATGCTCTCCCATGATCCATATCTATAGGTCCATGACAAAAACGAGCGGGACAACCTCCAGGCCACTGATCATTTAGTGGCAAAGAGGAAATGGCATCTTCAAAGGTTTTAGCTTTAAAACCCATTTTCTTCACTACGCGACGGAGGCCGAGTGGCGCGGGGATGCCACGTGGCAGGCACAGGCTTCCCAAACGTGAAGGGAAGAGCCAGCGCATCTAAGCACTGGTCACCTCCCCACTGAAGCAAGTGGAATGGCAAGAACAGGATGTAATGCTTAATGGATGCTTCCTGACTTGTCCAATAACACTGATGAAATGTGCCATGTATTTGAATGCCTACATAGAACAGGCATTTTAATCAATTTATTTATGTTGAAATGTGTTGATCAATGAATAAATTATTATTGATAAAAAAGGCAAACGACGTGTGCAGCTGGGAGGGTGGACCCATACCAGTCCACTATGCTTGCACTGAGTTTATCTATCCCACATATCCTTGCCCATCCCACAAGCATGCAAATAGGCTTACCATTTTCTAAACTTTCCAACCAAGATTTTATTAAAGTAAAAGAAATGACCAAAGTGTGTTCCGGTGATTAAATACACCTTTTGTGCACCCAGGAATCTAACAGGGGCGTAAAGGCAACGAATATTACACCTCCTACTTATACAGACAAGCTCAAAGCCAAATGAAACCCAAGTAAATGATGACCTCATACTAAGATAAGGAAACCAAGGTAACACTCACCCCTTTCATTACTCTAACTACAGCCCATCCAGGCATGCACATTGCCTAAAGAGTGTAAAGGGCCAGCGCAACTTACACGCGTGGAGTAGCGTGACGGCCGTGCTGGATAGTATCGCCGCCACTCGAGGGGGCCTATGCCAATCCCTCGAGCAGCGCCTCCCAAACCGGAACAATCGGGTGATGCGAGAGGAAGCTCTCAGAGACGGTCTCATGGCCCTGAAGGCTTTGCGCAATGGAGCCCTACAGCCGGAGCGGAAACCTGTACATCAGAGCCAGCCAGGACCGATGACTTGGCTGTGTCGGTGGAGGAAGGAGAATGCACTTGAGAGGCCCTGTCTGTCCTGCCAGCTGCGGCCAATGTTAGGTCTCGGTGCATAATGGCGTCGACATGGCCGAGTCTGTGCATCTTTGGCAGGCGCGACTTGAGAGCGCTGCTGGATGGAAGCGGCGCTCGTAGGGATCCTGGTACGTGAGCATTTGGTCAGGTAGATGGGCGTCTGTTCGACATAGCCCTGAGAGTGCCCTGCCTGACATCGCCTGGTGAATGAGCAGACCTTGGAGGGTGGGCAGCCAGCGTCATCTTAGTGCCCCAGACTTGTACCCAGAAACACACGATGCACCCCAGCCTCGCTGTCGATACAACCCCTGGTACCTTCCCGCATCAAAACAGGGGCCTCCGGCCAAATGCATGAGGAGTCCGGAGCGTTAGGGTATGCTGAGCACGCCTTGCCGGTTTGAGGATGGAATCTTCAAAGTGTACCAGCTGAGAGAGGAGATCTCCACTGTTGATCTGTGTACCCCTAATGTCCAAAGAGGACAGTGTGCTCTGTCCTCGCGTGTTGCTCTCTGCCTCGCTTTCTGTTGGTAGGTGGAGGTGTGAGCTGGGGTGGGTGTGGGTTGGTCTCTGCGTGGCTGCGTCCATCCTCTTGCTCACTGCGTCAGGGGATCCTTCAACGCCTCACGGCATGGTGGTGGTTGACGATAGCTGTGGGGCGGGGGGGTGCTCTGTCATGGGTGCTCCGAAGACACTGCCTGGACCACCTGGCCGTCATCTCTCTATGGCTCGAAAGGACTCTAGTGCCTTCATCTGTGCCGCTGTCTGAGGGAGAGTTGACGAGGGGCTGCTTCCTCGTGGCGGAATCTCACCCGCAGGAAGCTGCACCTGGCCGACGTAGTCTACCCGGTCCGTCAGCCTGCACAGCCACCGCCCGTCTCATTTCTAAGGATCACGCTTGCCATACCATAGGAGTAGTCAATATGTTTCCACCACTCTCCTTCTAAGCGAACAAGGAGACATCAGAGTGTTAGCCCAGGCTTCCGCCTCTCTCTCAAGGCCGCCTTTCTTCGCTGTGTCTCGCACATTAGCCTGGGCCCTCCTCCACAGGTACTCGTTCCCTCAGCCATTCGAGCAACCTCCCCTCATGGTTCTCTGCAATGAGTACTGTTTCCTCTCCCCCTTCTTCTTCGATATCCCTCTCCTCCCTCTGGCAGGGGGGCCTCTGGGCCCTCATCAGCAAGGGCTTGAGGGCCTTGGGAGACTAGGTCTACTACCGACACCAGCAAGCACCAGCAGCCAATAGTAGTAAGCAGCAGCAAGCCGACAGAGAGACCACACAGTCCTCGGAGCAGGAAAAGCCCAAGCAGCACCAGCAAGCACCACCAGCGCAGAAAGTCAGCGCCAGGGGTGGGATGGCGGTCGGTTCTGTCCTCTACTTTCTAGGATGGCAGGATATAGGCACAGGGCTTCCTCTTCTTCCTCCATTGATCTCTCTGAGAAGACGTTCTCTGGCAGCAGGTCTCCCTAGAACTGCTGGCCGCGTGCGACTGCTTCTTTTATGAATCCGCAGGCTGAGCCATGATCTGCACCTCGCATGTGCAGTGAACGCTTTTGCATTCCGAGCTAGGCATCCGCTCCTTCCACTACTGTCCGCTTTGCTGTTCTCCCCCGGAACCCTGCAGATGTGCCACCGCTTCTATCCGCTAGGCTACGGGCGTTGAGCCATCTCCGCTTAACACCCGCTACGGTCCTCTTCCCCCGTTCTTGTCGTTCTTTTTGTTTATACAAATTTTGCCCCTTTGAGCCACAGCAAAACAATGGATGGAAAATTTGCTCGTCCGCTGTGTCCTTTTTACATACATTTTGCATCTGTCGGCCGATGTGACCTAGCCTTAATGGACTAGGGTAAGGATTGCCTAATTTCTACCCAGAATTTAAACTAAGCTTATAAAAGTGTTTTGCGAAGAAGGGAGACTCTAGAAAGGAGGGGGGAATTGTAAGTAAACCTATGGGCCAGTCATAATCCAGTCAAAATAAGTTGGAAGGGACAAAAGAGTAGAGTAAGATGGACTTTAAATCAATCCATAATAAAAGACAAAGAATTTATTCAGATGGTGAAAAGAGAAATGGGATTTAAAAAAAAAAGAACAGAAAGAGGAGATCTCATTACAAAATGTGTGGAATACAGTGAAAATGTATATCAGAGGATTAGCTATAATTTATATAGCGAAGAAAAACAAGAAAAAGAAACAACATCAAAAGACTTTGAAAGAATATAAAAGATTTGAAACAGAGTTACAAAAAGAACCACAAAATGTACATTTAGAAAATCAAATGGATAAATTTAGAAAATCAAATGGATAGGTGTAAGTTAATTATAAAGGAAAAAGACAAACTGACAAAACAAATCAAAAGAGCAAAACAGATTTTTTTAAAAAAATGCTAATAAAAGAGATAATTCAGGAATTTTATAAGAACCTATATGACCATGAAAAAGTACCAGAGGGAAAAATCATGCAATACTTGGAAAAAGCCAACCTACCAAAGGTCTCAGCAACAATTAAGAATATGTTGAATAAAAGAATAACAATGGCAGAATTAGTAGAGGTGATCAAAAGACAAAACAAAAACCAATAAAACACCAGGTCCAGATGGTTTACCAGCAGAAATTTATAAAAAATTAAGTATGCATTGAGTTTGTCAATGCTAGAGGTGTACAATGAAGTTTTATTAGAAGCCAAGATACCAGTTCCATGGACAGAAGCTAATATTACGTTGATCCCAAAAGAAGATTCAGATTCAACACAAATAAAGAATTACAGGCCAATATTCTTATTAAATGCAGATTATAAAATATCTGCCTCAATAATTGCTGAGAGACTAAAAATATTTTTGATTGAGTTTATACATCCTGATCAAAATGGGTTTTTATCTAAAAGGCAAATTAGAAACAATTCTAGAATAATTTTAGACACATTGGAGTATTATGAAGTAAACACAACTAGCATAAATCTTTTTGGATGCCAAGAAGGCCTTTGGCAATTTATGTTATAAAGTTAAAATACATGGACTTTGGTGAAAAAATTATAAATATGATTAAGGCAATTTATACACGCAGAGAGCTTAAAGCGATAGTGAATGGAGACTTGAGAGAAAATGTTTATATAAGAAAAACTTTGAGACAAGATTGTCCATTATCCCCATTATTATTTACATTAACTCTAGAAGTTCTAACTAGAAATATTAAACAGGATCTAGAAATAAAAGGAATGTCTCAGCTACTCTTTGGCAACAAATGCAGGCAGAAAATAAGACACTCTTCACTTCAGTATTTAGTAACACAAAAGCTTATTGTTTATTCCTTCCTCTGCAAGGAGTCCGAGATAATAGCTAAGCAAACAACATAAAGTTGGATCTAACCCAAGTTTTCTGGGATTCGATATAATAATTTCCCCTCATTACCCTTCATTACCCCTGACTACCCTTATTACTCATGATGACCGTTTTAAATGATAATTATTCATATGAACTCAATCACATGAATCGTGATTAATATGTAGAGCTTCACCTCACAGCATTTTACATAGACAGCGCATATTATTATGATAGAGTTTATTCTGTTGAATAGGAATGCCATCCTTCAGGTCGCTGTGGCTTCGATTCAAACACATGTGTTGCATAGTCACGACATGCGTCCCCCTCTACCAGGAACCAGTCTATAAAACAATATACATTATATCACTAATTATGTCTCTACTTGTG
>BHFT01030631.1:0-13469 GCA_004320025.1 Laticauda laticaudata
GCATCTTGGCCAATCACAGTGCAGTTCGTTTCAGCCAATCAGGTTAGGGTATTACAAGTATGTTAATATGTAACACATAGGCTGTTGGGGATGAGGCTGTGTTGTCTGCATCTTGAACTGAAGTGCAAATGATTTATTTAGTCTGCAATTTTTCTGGAAATCCATTCAAACTCCCACACCATTCAAAGGATGTTCATCCCAAAGTGAACAGTTAATGTCTATGGGGATTCTTAGCCATCCAGGTTATAGTTGTCCCAAAGCACCAAACCAGTCAGAGCTGAAGAAGCTTCTTGGATTAGAAGTGAAACATCTTCAAAGGAAAAACAAAATCCAGTTGCCTTCTGAAAAAGCATCTTTGGGAATCCCACATTTCTTTAAATTGTTCAATTCTTAAAATGCCTTTAGGCTATTTTTTTTTAGTGTTGATGTTGCAGAGAATCCAGATGAACTCTGTATTTTACATTAAATTATTATAAATATGAATAAATTAGGGGGATGATTAAAATTATAAAGTGAAGATTTTTTTTGGTAGTATCTCCCAAATATTGGAGATTGGTGAACACTTGTTAGCACTGAGTTTCAGCTACTGGTATCACTACAGAAAATAGTCTCTTCTACCCGCTGTTTGATTGGCATTGAGTTTTAAAGTGGATGGGCTTGAGTGTTGAATTCCAGCTTAGCTATGATGAAGAGAAATCACAATCATAACGATTCTGATTATTTGCTATATATTACCTTTCAGCTTGTCTATGGAACATTTTTCTCCAGTACATGGTGATAAAACTGTATTTCCATTCTTGTACCAAATCGGCCCTAGATGAAATCCATCAGTACACTGGCATTATTCAATTATTTCAGCATTTTCAGTGGAGTTGGATTGGGGTTTTAGCTGCAGATGATGACTATGGGGACAAGTTTTTGCAGAAAATTGGACTATTGTTTTCCCAAAACAACATTTGTGATGCTTTCATACTTAGAACACCACAAAAGGCTTATGTGAATGAACATATAAACTTGATTTCAGTGGAGTTAAGATATGATCAACTCTGTATGGATGATAAAGTAAAGTGTGTTTAATCTATGAACCTCCTCCAATCCATGCAACATCTGAGAATGATCATCCTTCTGGCATCTTTTACTTCATTGCTACCTTTGGCTAAAGTGTGGATTATTACATCCCATTGGAATTTTGGATCACGGTCAATTCAGAGACTCTGGGATATGCAGAGTTTTCATGGTTCTCTATCATTCACTATTCATTCAAAAGAACCATCTGGATTCTAAGAATTTCTTCACACTGTAAGGCCATTTTGGGAAAAAGAAGACAATTTCATTCAGAATTTTTGGGAGCAAGGTTTTGAATGTCCACTAATCACTTTCAGGGTAATCTGGAAAACAAAGTATTTTGCGCTGCAGATGAAAAGTTAGAGAGTTTGCCTAATACATTATTTCAAATGAATATGAGTGGTCACAGTTACAACATTTATAATGCTATCTATATTGTAGCTCATTCCTTGTATCTTTTACTCAAGTCCAGATCCAGATGTAAATGTTTAATGGGAAGAAAGCAATTAATATTTCATAATTTCAAATCATGACAGGTACTTTATTGCATTTCAAATATACAAATGTGTTTTCAATTGGATCATGTTTCCCTGATCCTTAATAATGCTACTGGGAATGATGTTACATAGCATTATTGTCCAAATGAATCTGTAGAATAGAATATTTTACCTACTTTAATAGGTAAAACTTTTACCTACTTTTAAATTAATAGTTGTATTGCAAGAATATTACTTCCTTAGTAAAGCCCATGTCACACTGCCCAATGGATGCAAAAAGGACACAGCAGATGAGCAAAATGTTCCATCCGTTGTTATCCGCTCTCAAAGGGGCAAAAATTTGCATAACCGGAGCGGATAACACGGACGCGGGGAGGACACAGGGCGGATGCAAAGCGGATGCGAACGGAAGCCCAGCAGATAGAAGTGGATGGGAGCAGATGGCACGTCTGCAGGGCTTCCGGGGGGCTCAGCAAAGGGGACACGGAACAGATGAAGCGGATGCAGAGCGGATGCACAGTGGATGAAGCGGATGCCACAGCGAAAACCTAGCGGATGCCTGCATTAATTGCGCATGCGGGGAGGATGCATTGCGTCAGCCCGCGGATATAACCGGAAGCAGCTCGGAAGCAGGTCACCATTCAGAGGAAAGACGCTGCTGCCGGAAGAGATTGGCTGCCCTTGCCTGCCTGCCTGCATGTCTGCCTGCCAGCCTTGCTGCCACCCTCCCTGCCAGCCTCCCTGCCAGCCCTTGGTTTCTGCCAGCCTCCCTGCCAGCCAGCAACCCCACAACCATGCGGAAGCACAAGCAAGCCTCAGGCCATCTGCTGCCAGCCCTTGCAGAGGGAAAGGGCTACCATCCTGCCCCCGTCCTCACTCTGGTTCTGCTGGGGCTTCTGCAGCATGGGCTCGCGGTTCTGGGGCTGGGACTTTCTGCTTGCTCTGCTTCTGGAGGAGCTGATGACCAAGCACTCCACACCAGCCACTTCCACAGCACCTGCACCCTTCACTCCTGAGACTGAGCGACCAAGAGGAGTGCCAGAGACTCATTTTTTGTGTTATAGCTTGTTGTTAATAAAGTCTATTTTTGATTCACACACTTGCTTCGTTTCTTTTTTTTAATAAAGTCTTGCTGGAAACTTTTAGAAATGGTTTTAAGCCTTTGCTTGCTTGTGGGATGGGTAAGGATAGCTTTGGGATGGGTTAGGATACCTGTGGGATGGGTAATAGCTGTGGGATGGGTTAGGATAGCAGTGGGATAGATAAACCGCCAGCACAAGCATAGTGGGACTTTATGGTCCCACCCTCCCAGGGGCAACACCTATGGCCCTTTATTATCAATAATAATGTAAATAAACTATCCACACATGTCAACAATAAACACAACTCTTTATTAAACGCCCTGTTCATTGTAACCCAACCAAACATACATGGCCCACATCATCCGTGTGATGAGACAGGCTGAAGGAAGCATCTTAAGCATTTACCATCCTGTCTTGCCACTCCACTGCTCCAGCTGGGGAGTTGCCCAGTGTTTCAGGATGTTGCATTGCTTCTTCGCCTCACGTGAGGCTCTGTTGGGGCCTTTGCACATCCTCAGTGTCTATCAGGTTTGCCCTTGCCTCCATTCACCAGGCTCCATATCCATTGCCTGTTGACGGTCCACAAGCCTGTTCTGCAAGACTGGGTAGTGGGTGCGCATGAGATTGTGCAGGATGCAGCAAGCTTCCATGATGCTCCACACGTTCCATGGGTGATGCTGCATGGTGGTGAGAAGTACCTGGAACCTGTTGGCCAGGATGCCAAAGGCGTTCTCCACCACCGCGCTTGCCCTGAACAGCCTGTAGTTGAAGATCGTCTCTTCACCGGTGAGGCATCTGGAAGTGTAGGGCTTCATGAGGTAGGTTGTGAGGGAGAAGGTGTCAACCCCCATGATGAAGTAGGGCACATCTTGCTTGTCGTTGGGCAGTGGGTCTGGATCTGGGAAGCCCACCATGAGGTTGCTTTTCCAACCCCTCCTTGAGGTGACTGGTGTTGTAACCTGGGCATCTGAAAATGAGCCATTGCCTGAAGCATGATGTACATGAACTTGTGTAGTCAGCATCGACCCAATGGCGAAGAAGGATGATGCTGAAGAAGCCCTTGTAGTTGTGATAAGTGGATCCGACTTGGCTGGAGCTTTGCAGGCCACGTGCTTACCATCGGATGGCTCCAACGGTGGGTGTGGGAACTTCCACTCTGATACCACTGCTCTGCAACTTTCTCCCAGCCTTCTTCAGTGGAGGGGGCACTGGAGGAGCTCCTCCTTGTATTTCGATGATGGCCTCCACCACTTCTCTGACAACAAAGCTGATGGTGTTGGGTGGCACCCTCCAGCCGTAGTGCATGCTCCTGTAGGTGGTCCCTGAGGCCAGGTGGCACAGAGTGAGTGCCACCTTGAGCCCAGGTTCCAGGCTTGGGTGGAAGTTGGTGTTTGTCTTGGTCAACCTGGGTGTCAGGCGCTGCAAAATTCGTCAAACATGGCTGAGGCATCCTCATGAATTTTCTGGAACGCCCGAGTGTCTTCGTTCCTGAGCTCCACCATCAGCTTGTTGTACAGTCCATCCTCTGCTCTTTCTGGCGAACCATGTTTGGACCCAGACTTTTTTTGGGTGCCTCCTTTTCTTCCTGCAGTAGAGAGTTCACAGAGCCTGTAGATGGTTTCGCATTGTTGCAGAAGGATGGTGGGCTGTCGAAAGGCTTTGTCACAATCCATGGTGGACATGACTGGAGCTGTGGAAGAGGAAGAGTCAGATGAAGGCTGCAGAGGTCTGCACAGCAGGGCTGGCTGGTCTGAAAATGAGATCCAGGTGAGTTGCTCCCCCTTTTTATAGGAAGTGTAGATGTCCCTTTGCATCCTCTAGGCATCCTCTAGGCATCCTGCAGACATACTTAATATCTGAGATAGGTCCCCTCTGCGAACGTTTTTTCCGTTTTAAACACTTTGTTTCTGCTTGGCATCCATTCTGCATCCGTTCTGCATCTTTTCTGCATCCGTTCCGCTTCTTCCCTGCGTCCAAGTGGATGCGAGTTGCGCGGATGCGGAGTGGATGCCTGGCGGATATAGTGGATGCGTTTCGGATGCAGAATGGATGAACTGGATACATTTTCTGCACAAAAATTTTGGGCAGCCCAAAACTTTTGGAGCGGATGAAACATCCATAAACGGATGCTGGACAGATGGAGAGGAAACCAAATGGAGACAGTGAGTACATCACGTTTTCCAACGGATGGAAAGTTTTTTTGTCCGTTTTACATCCTCTTTGCATCCATTGGTTCACTGTGACATGGGCTTAAGGAAAAAAATACAAGCACTGATGTAAAACCTGTTATGTGTGTGATAAGAGTAACTGTTCTTCTATTCTATAGAATCCATTGGGTACACAGTGTCTATCTAAGTAAACCCATTGTTGATTTTCCAAAGATCTGTAGTTATTTTGAAATGTATGGAGGCATTTCTTGAGAGCTTGTATTAATTTACAGTTTCAGAATGAAGGGAAAATAAGCCCGAGTCTTCTAAACTTATGGCTTAGTTCATAACAGTATATAATACTTGTACCATGACAATTGGTCACTTTGAGCAGCAGTTTATGGCTGTTCCTGTATGATGCATTTAGATTCTATAGAACAAACAAAATTAGACCAATGTTGTGAGTTATCTCATGATGCGCCTGAAAATTTTTACATGAAGTATTTATTAGAACACTTATAATGGTTTGACTAGGACATCTCTACTACTTGAAGATAATAACTACTGTACACTCAATACTTTGAAAAAAGAGCTTAACACTTGCACTCTAAATCTCCAAGAATAGTGCTTGTTCATGAATGCAATGTATGTGGGTTAAAAGAAAGGGGCTGTGATGGTAAAATATGGATGGTGTATGATCAGTGCCAATTTGATGTAGTAGTGATTAAGGCACAAAGCCAGCTAGTGATCTTGGCCAATTATTCTCTCTCAATGCCAGAAAGAAGGCAGTTGCAAACCACTTCTGAAATCATGGCAAGAAAACTGCAGGGATCTATCCAGGCAGACACCAAGAATCTGAACTGACTTGAAGATGTACATGTGCATATGCAACACACAACCACAAATACATAAATCATCTATAACATTCTATCCATATTTGCATTCAAGCAGAATAGTCCAGTTTGAAATAATTTTATATTTTGTTTGGATTTCAACATCTAGTTGTTACTTTCTTTTTCATAAAATATAGTTTCACTTTTTCTTGAAAACCATTATATTAAACAACAGTATGGGAGACACTATTAGTTTTAATGAAAATGGAGAATTGATTACGGGCTTTGATGTTGCAAATTTGATTACTTTCTGCAATAATTCATTTACTTGAATCAAAGCTGGAACAATGGAACCACGGGCTCCACGGGGCAGAGGATTAACTCTTAATGACAATCAAATTGTATGGCACAGAAGTTTTAACCAGGTGAGAAGAAGCTACAGATTCTCAGTTAAATAGGAAGGTGACAGATTCTTTGGAGCAACTGAATGACACATGATAACAATGAAAAAAAATGATGTTTTGATCTTTTGGAACTTTTCAAGATGATGAGGTATAATGTTTTCTATATAAGCCATTGAACATTTATGTGTCCATGGCAAGCTTTAAGAGAAATCCTTCTGATTTTGCTGGGAAAATAAGGATTATCTTTGAAATAGGAAGTCATTGTCTTATGATAGGTCATTTGGTGGTTGTAATGTGAATTACAAGCTACAATGTGCAGAAAAAAGTTTCTTAGTTACATCCTCAAAGGTGTGACTGCTTGCTTGTCTCTAGTCATATAATAGCAATTCAGGTTCATGGCATACTGACTGATATTTGCAATCAGTTGCACTGTCCAACAGTCATATGACCACAGTTTTCAGTTGTTGTTTTTTACCAACTGCACATTTGGCAGAACGGATTCACTTATTGATCACATGATTCAATTATCAACCATATAAATTGATTTATGCTAACAGTGATTCACATTACAACCATTGCAAAAACAGTTGTAAAATGAAATTTGAACATATGATGCCTTGACCTATCACTGCAATGACTGGTCATCTGTCTTTGACTATCTGTAGTGCCACTTTCTTGCTACTTATGGAAAAAGTCTGGCACAGAGAACTTTGACATTCATGTCTGGAACAGAATTTATGCTAATTTTTGGAATGATCTACTTAGTGACAGTGATCCACTTAATGACAGTAACTCACTTAGTGATGGTGTCAACGTTTACGGAAGAGAAACTGAAAAAGCACAAATGAAGGAGTCAGAAGATGGCTCAAGTATGAAGCAAGAGAGGATTGGCACAGAAGAGCAGTCAATGCCACACAGGTCAGAGCAATGAAACAAAGGGATTTCATCTGACAGGTATTCTGCTAGTAAAGTTAAGGTGTGTAATATGTGATATGAGCCAAGTAACTATAAAGAAGTATAGGCATTACCCAAATTTGAACAAATAAAGTAGAAATAAGCCCTGGATAAAAAAATGAAATCCACAAGTGAACTAAAGTGTTCACATCTATGAACACTTTTGCCATAGGATGTAAGTGGGTGTAAAAAAGAAAATATTACCCAATATTACCAATACAAGTACAGTAGAAGGCAAGATTAGTAGCACATGGTTAGTCACAGAAGAAAAACGTGCACTATGATGAGATATTTGCACCAATGGTGAAGAGTGAAAGTATAAGATTGGCACTAGGGTTGGCAGTGGCACATGGCCATAAAATTGGACATTTTGATATAACCGCAGCATTCCTCAATGTGGAATTAAATTTACATGGTTCAAGTGCCAGGTTACGAAAGTGAAAAGCCTAACACTTTATATAAATTGAACAAGGCCATTTATGGGCTGAAGCAGTCAGCCAGGAATTGGCATATCTGTCTGGCTAGTGCCTTGAAGGATCTTGGGTTCAAGAACTGCAAAGTTGATAGTTGCATATATACTGGAAAATTACAAGGTGGGGGTTGTCAATTGTTAGCATTTGTGGATGATCTTTGTTTCCTTGCAAAAGATGTATCATTGAAAAGGGGATTTGCTAACCAATTAGAGAAGAAAATTTGAAATAAAAAGTGAAATACAAAATGATCTCCATGTTGAGATACAAAAAAACTGACAAAGGTGGTGATGTTCTCAGCCAAAGAAGGAAAATGGAGCAGCTGTTGGAAAGATACAACATGAAGGATTGTAATTCTGCTCTAACACCTATGAGCACAGATTTTAATAATAGTTTGAATAAGAACAAAAGTGAAGCCTGTGCTCAAGAGATACATCAGTCAGCAATAGGGAGCCTGTTATATCTGTCACAGTGGTTCAGACAAGACATAGCTTGTCCAGTAAGCATCCTAAACCACTTTACTGCTGCACCAATGCAAATGCATTGGATGGGTATAAAAAAGGTATTTGAAGGGAACTGTGAACTTGGTTCTTCAAATACAGGTATCTGAAGAATGGAAATTGAAATGTTTCTAGTGACAGTGATTATGCCAATGATGTAAAAACCAAAAAGTCTAATTCTGTGATTGTGGTATTGTTTGGAGGGGCTTTAATTGGTTGGAAGTCCAGAAAACAAACAACTGTAGTCATTTCTACTGCAGAGGCAGAATTTATAGCTCTATCTGAACTTTGTTCAAAGGTAACTTGGTACGTACAGCTGTTACAGGATATAAGTGCAAAGATAAATGATGCTGTAGCAGCGTATGAGGATTGTTAGGAATATAAGTAATCTAACAGGTATTTGGGTTAGAAATATATAAACTAGGATAGACATTTTAGTACTGTCTCTTTAAGAGCATGCTAAAAACTACAATTGGGTGTGGTTACTCAAATGGCCATAAGATGGAGCCAGAAACCTGGGTTGTTTAGTCTTAGTCTCAGAAGAGAGTGTGAGTCAGTCTGTTTCCTTCTATTGGAGAGGGTTGCGCGATTCGTTCCTAATGACTGATATTACTTGCGCATTTGATGTAAGTCTGATAATGAACTGTTTTTTTTTGATACTTTGGAATTTGGTTATTTGGAAATAAAACGGACTGCCTTACCTGTGGAAATGACTTTGGACTGCCCTATCCTTGAAACTTGCTTAACTTTCTGAAGTAAAAACCTACATTTAACTTTACATTGTCATCTGTGTAATATGGTGTGTATGTTATTCCAAACACTACTTCTCAAAATAATGTCTCTCCTGTTTTATCACTCATTCTCTAAGGGGGAATTTTAGCCAACATTGGTTTGGCCCAGGCCCATACCAGGCCTCAAGATAACTGAGAGTTTAGTGTGAAGCACAAGTTTCTTGCATAAACAGACAGATAATTTACTGTTTTAATTGTGGGTTACTATCCTGGTAAAGATGGCACAAGGCAACCTGGAAATAAAACCCGGTTGGATGGACACAAAACTAATGTTTCTGGTCTATGAAAAAAATCAGTCTACTTCTGTGGTAGAGAAGGTTTTATGGAATGTAGTTTTCAAGATCCACCTGATGCAAAATGCATGGGATCCAGTAAATGAGGATGATCGGCAAGAAGCTTGCTGATTTTAAAACAGAACCAACTTAAAATGAGCCTTTGTATAATTGGACCTAACACGAGTGACCAGCAGTCTAGTCCCATATCCATGGAGAAGGAGTGCCCTGCTGCTAGGTGTGGAGAGAATTTTGAAGAGGCATTTATGTTCATGACCATACAATCTTTAACACATAAACTGTTAAAGCATGTTCTCTGAAAGGGAGAGATATGTTACGTCTATTTAAACTTCCATCGAAAAAGAACTTTTCAAGAGAGCTTATGTGAAAAAGGAAAACTGCAATATTTTCCAGAGCTGCATTCAAGTTAACATCATTCTCTTCCTTCATTGGATAGAAGTTATATGATTATGTATTTTCACTGGAATCCTGACAGAGATAAATAGACATGACTTGACATAAACTGGAAGGTGCTAGAAAAGCAAAGAAGCAGCTGGGAAATTGGGACCAACTGAGGAAGGAACACCACAAGCAAAAGCGATTTTATCTTCAAAACTGCCTTACTGTGTTAGGAAATGTTTTTCCCTTGTGGGGCTAGGGACATATAGCTAAATTCTGTAGAAGGGAACAAACAGCAGAATACTGGCAAATTACCAGAAGACTTAGAAGAAATGTTTAGTTTAGCTATGTCTAGAGAAATTCAACTGTAAACATGGAATTTTTGTTGGGTTGTTGCTAGTGAGCCATTGCAATTGCATTTTAAAAGATAAGAAATGGTTTGCTAAAATGTTTCCACGCAGTAAACACCAACATGTTATCATTGGCAATGATGGAAGATAAAAGCACTAGTGAAGGTACTGCATAATTGTTCTTGTATAAACGAACATATAACAATGGCTATATGTACAAAATCCAATGAAATTTAATTTATTACCGTAAAGGGCTTTTTAGTTAATAGTATTGGTTAGTAGTAAACCTTTCGGGAGATTAAACTGTAAAATAGAAGAAAGAGGCGTAAAAGTGTTACTGCTACTTAGCAGAATGATTTATAATGTTGATACGTGAATGACCAGTTTGAATGAATGGTAAACTTTCCGTTATAACAATGTTTAGTGCCACATGATGAACCGAATACACATATTACGTGCAATAGATTTCCTGGTGCACAATAATTTCCAAATGCTTCAAACTGTTAAAATTGTTAGAGGGAGTTAAAAAATTGGAAAACCCTGTACACAAGTATTTACACTGCAATGCTTGTTAAGTCAAGAAAAGAGTAAGGTTTACTCAGAAACAGACTAAATTGGGTTTTTAAGACCAAAGAACCCTTTAAGAGGTTTTGTTTTTGCTGGAACATAACTTGGTCCCTAAGAAACCAAGTTTAGGAAAGGTGCCTGTTATTATTTTGGAGAAAATGGACCATACTCATGATACAAGTTTCCCTGCTACTTTCTGAAACAAAAAAACAGAAACTTCACAATTTTTTTGAAACTGGCTAAGTGTTGCTGAGAAAGAAAAATGAAAAGTAATTACTTAGTTCCCTGATAATGGACTGAATTTTTGGTCAACAAAGAGATTCCAAACTTATTCGAAAATGGGCTGGTATGAGCGTAAACTTCTGCACCTTACAGACCACAAACATAAGTTTGTTGGCAAGAAATGAAGAGGACCAAACATTTCAAGCCATGGTTTTCATAAAGTAACTCTTGATTCCAGGGTTTACCTGAAACACTGGGGGTGAGGCCCATAATTGTTTAAGCTGGACCAGATGTGTTAAACATGTATTAACACACAACCTGGAGAGATTGCCTCCATTCCACTGACATGGCAAGAAAACCAACATTTAAGTTATTTACCACATATTTTTAAAGTAAGTAACAAGTAAAGAACTGAAAGGCACATATAGAGCTAAGAAATTAATTTTTTTTTGTGGGGTTGAAGCCAAGCTAGACCATTCTGAATTTTTGCGATCGGCACCAGCTCATGCTTTATGGTAAATGCTAGTAAATTCTTTGAGCTCGCCGTTGGGTAGGATAAACTGGAAACAGGAATCCAGCAGTGAATTATTATGGCACCCAAATTAGCCCTAAGATAAAAAATAAAGTAAAAACCAAAAATAAGCCCTTAAAGGGGAAAAAAGGAAAGGAGAAGGGAAAGTAGAACAGGCCAAGAAGGAGGTTAGAAGTAAAGGAGAGTTGGCACTCTACAGGAAAGTCCACCCAGTAAGCCCTGTTACTTTACTGAGACATCCCCGAGTAACATAAGCCACCTTGATAATATAGGCTAGCATTGGTATGCCAAGTGAACAAGTTTCAGTAATTATAGTTGGAACTGAAACGTATCCCTGCTAAGGAATCAGGCTTTTGCTGGTAGAAAGCAATGGATAAGGAAAACTGGAATCCTAAAAAAAGTTGGAGGTGCTGGAGACGGAGCTGGTGTCGCGACGATAGTCCACATGCGATCTTGGAGGTCTGAAGATACAATGCCGATATTTTTGCTCCTGGATGGTCCAATTGGGAATCTAAAAACCATTCCAAAAGAACAAGTGAATGTTAAAGAGATCTTCCCTGCCCGATCCCAGGGATACCTGCAAAGTCTCTGGTAGATCCAGGCAGAAGCTCTTTTTGCAGCGCGACAAAAAGGCAGCCATTAAAGCTGCTGAAGTTGAAACAGCTCTGAAACAAAAGAGAACAGAAAAGAGAGTGTGCCGGTTTGGTGGAGAACTTTTTTTATTTTAAGATTTGAAAGGAAACCTAAGAAAAGACAGAATCTGTAAAAGTTTGAACAGTAAGTGACTAAGCGGCGATTAAACAGAGATCTCAAAGTAATATTTTTATTTTATTTTTCTCATAGCTGGATTTTTCTACACACGATCTTATATTGTTGAACTGGCTGGTTTTTGCTCTTTTTTTCCCTGTTTTTGACTTTATAATATTTTAGGGCTAGAGACTCCCTTTTAGTTATTTTTTTTAATTATCTTTTCTTTTTTTATTAATTCTTATTATATTTTGCTTGGAAAAAAGAGGGGGAAATGAAAGCAATAATAAACTTTTGATACACTGCAACTTAGAGGCTTGGAAATATTCCTATTTTTCTTTTGACCAGACAAAACTGAGAAAGAACGGAGACTTCTTTTCAAGGACATTGCTATTTGATAAGATAGAGGGAAGATCATGGGAGAGTATTTATTGCAGGTGTTTCTGGGTTCTTATCAACAGCTGGAGTCTTGGTGTTGAGGCTTAATAGGAAAACGAAAAGGTGAAAGTCTTTGGAGAAGAGAGTTTATAACAAAAAGCCTTGATAATTTAAACAAAGTGCCAATGTGCTTCTTTTGATTTTTTTCTAAGCTGCACAGTTTCCTCTTCATCCAGTTTATTTTTGTAATAGCTATTTGGATTTTTGGCACTCTGAACTTGTCTTTGTTTTTTTCTTTGTCTTGAAAGTTAAATTTCTAATTTGCTTTTTATAACAAAAAGAAGATACATACGTATGCGGATACAATGCAGGCATATAGCCAGAGGCTTGATATTAGACTATCAAAGAAAATAAATACTATGCAAAAGATTCCTCTTAAGGCATTAAAGGATGAGTATAAAGGACTGAAAAGAGCTACAGAAAATTGCCACAGAAAAGGACAATTTAGTTAAAAATGGATAATAATCAAACATAAAATGGGTCTAATAGAAAAAAAAGAACTAGCACAGAAAATTAGAGGTGCTATTTTTTTTTTTTTTTTTTTTTTTTTTTTTTTTGTTTTTTGTGTTTTTTTTTGTTTTTCTTATATTTTTCTTTTTTTTTTTTTTTTTTTGTTTTTTTTTTTTTTTTTTTTTTTTTTTTTTTTTTTTTTTTTTTGTTTTTTTTTTTTTTTTTTTTTTTTTTTTTTTTTTTTTTTTTTTTTTTTTTTTTTTAACAGAACTACTTTGAAGATGCAAATAATCAAGTAGATGCGTAGCATATAAATTGAGAAAAGAGAAAGAATCGTGGAAAAAATGCAATTACAGATGACAAGGGTCAAGTTGCTATGGTAGTAAGAGAGAAGGAAAATCATTCGAGACGATTATTGGGAAACTATGCACACAAGAGAATATTGATGAGAGAAAAGTGTTAAACAGTAGTTACAGAATGCTAAATTACCCCAGATACCTAAGAAGATTGGAAACAATGTTAGAAAGCAATATAATGACTGATGAGTTAACTGAAAGCACTCAAGCAAACAAAAATAATGGAAAAGGCACCAGGACCAGATGAACGACTTCCGGCAGAATTTTACAAAACATTACAGGAATTGTTGAATCTTCCATTGCTAGAAGTTATGAATGAAGTATGTTAAAGAAGAGAATACCCCTAAATCATGCGTCAGGAAGCTTATAATTTACACTTGTTCCAAAAGAGCA
>BHFT01030632.1:0-15245 GCA_004320025.1 Laticauda laticaudata
CAAGTAAACGTATAGAACATGCTGGAGGGACCAGGTTGGCGGAAATCTGAGATCACGGGAATGGAATAACAGCATAAAGGGGAGTATTTTACAAAGTTTGCCAATGACTGAATAATATACTCATTTGGGAGAGAAGGTTTTCCCTCACAAAATGACTTGCTTCAGATTCCCTCCCTTTTCTCGGTACTCAAAATGAAATTACAAGCCAAGCACCAGACATTTCTGCATCAAGGCTGTGCACGTTAAGTTTATATAAAGGCAAATGTTCCTTGATTCTTTTGCTTAAAGAAGTTATAATGGACATTTCACAATAATCAGGGTATCCTACTATAGTGGCCAACAAATGCCTTCAATGGCCAACCAGTAGGGAAATGGCAGCTGTTCATATACCACACACCCAAGAATCCATGGTCAATAATTTTGTTACCTGAACAACCAATCTAATTCTTGACCATTCAAAAGAATCAGTAGTAGACTTTTCATTCAAATTTGTGAAGTATTGTGGACCCATGGGCCAAAATGCCTTCGGACCATGACCAAATCGGGAGGCCAACCGAAAAAAATCCGACCAAAATGTTTCAACTCTGGTCATGGAAACACATCTTTAGGTGGTGATCAAACAAAGCCACAGTGATTTTTCCTGCCACAGGCAATTTTCCCTTTTGTGCCTATTTTTTGTGCATGCATGTGCAGCCAGTCTTCAATCATGACCCAAATCGAGTTGCGACTGAAGTCTGGAAATGCGACCTGAGCTTCCACTCTATTTGCAATTTAATAATATTGGTGGCATACATCTAATACATATCTAAAATGCAAAACAATTTAGAGCATGTGCAAGAAAATTACAGAATTGAATACCTAGTAAGGGCAAGAACACACATCTGACTGGGCATTGGCAGAGTACCTCTGGAGCCTACAGTTCCTGAATTACCTGGAGGTAAGCTGATAGCAGATGTGGATTGAATACCTTGTTGGATTGTGAAGGAATTTCTAGGGTGTCGGGGGGATAGGGGTTGTATACCGCTTGGAGTAGATCTAAATAGTGACATCTTGGATGGTTTACGCTAAACGATGTAAATCCCGATCTTGTGAGGACATACGCGGCTAAGTTCCCAGAGTAATGATCTAAACATCTTGCTAATTGCAGTAGCTATAGGGATTCCTAGCCAGCCTAGAGAGTGGAATCTGCATATTCTTAAAATTGATGCAATTGACCATTTTTAAAAAATTTTGGCGACTAATGAGAAACTTCAAGCTTATTATCATGTTCTCAATGCATACTAGATGTAATCATATATACTGCTATCACTTGTATGCCACAGTCCCACGCTGGACTTGCAAAAAGGAAGCTCACACAACCACATTTGATGCACTACTCAGGTGGACCTGAGGACCCAGATAAATCTACCAAGTGGCCTCAATAACTCTCTAAAACGAATTTGCAAATAACCAAATGTTGCAAGGGATCATTAAATCCTTCCATTCTCACCACCAGTCAGAAGTGGAAGAAGCTTCTTGGATGAGAAGTGAAACATTCTTCAAAAGAAAAACCAGAAAGTCAGTTGCCTCTTGAAAAAGCATCCGTTTCAAAGCGGTTATCTCTTTTTGAAATAGGCAAACCAGGCGCATAAACTACAGTGTAGATTTAATTCTGCACTTCCCTCAAGTAAGGAATCAATTCCAGCATGGGGAAAAATAAGTCAGGCACGCTGTACTCTCAACCAGCTAGTGCAAACCTCCACCTAGGCAGTAGACTTGCCTTACAGTGCTCACCAACTGCAAAATGAAGTGGACTTCCAAGCAAATTAGTTTAAAGCCCGTGGTACACTTACAGCCAACGTATGGAGAAGAGGATGTAAAATGGAGAAAAACACTTGCCATCCATTGGTTAACGTGATGCCTCCATTCTGTACTCACTGCAATCCGTTTTTCTCCTCTGCTATCCGTCCAGTATCCGTCGACTGAGGTCCATCCACTCAAAAAGTTTTGAGCTGCTCAAAAACTTTTGAGCAGAACCATGTATCCAACCGTGTCCGTTCTGCATCTGCTAGGCATTACGGCGGAACATCATTCTGCATCCTGTTGACGCGTTCACTACATCCACTAGGCATGCCGCTGCGCATTTCCGTGCAACTCAAATCCGCTCCAGAGGAAGCGGACACAGGGAGTGAAGCAGAACGGACGTGAATGGACACGCTAGGCGTTAGTACATGGACGGAGAAAGATGAAAGAAGGATGCACCTCGCAAAGAAGCATTTTAAACCAGAAAAAACGTTCGCAGAGGGACCTATCTCAGATAATTAAGGATGTCTAAGAGGATGCCTAGTAGGATGCAAAGAGGACACATAGGGCGGAAAACCTATATGGCCTATAAAAAGGGGGAGCAACTCACCTGGATCTCACTTTCAGTCCAGCAGCCCAGCTGTGCAGACCTCTGAAGCCTTGCTCTTCCTCTCACAGGCATCCAGTCATTGTCCACCATGATCGATAACAAACAGTCCTTTTAGAAGCCACCATCATTCTTGCAACAGTGGCAAAGCCATCTACAGGCTAACTTTCAACTCTCCTAGGAAGAAAAGGATGGCAAAAGCCACCCCAAGAAGGCCCGTCTGGGGTCCGAAGATGGGAATGCATAGAAGAGCAGAGCTACGGACTGTACAACAAGCTGGATGGTGGAGCCTGAGGAACGAAGACACTCGTGCATTCCAGAACTTCATGAGGAAATGCCTCCAGCCCATGTTTGACGAAAGTTGTGGAGCGGCTGACCAACCAGGTTGACCAAGCAGAGCACCAACTCCGGCCCAGCCTGACCCTGGGCTTCAAGGTTGTCACTGCTCTGCACCCCTTGGCCTCAGGTAACCACCTACAGAGCATGCCAGTATGGCTTGCGAGGTGCCACAACAACACCATCAGCATTGTGGGTCAGAGAAGTGGTTGGCAGGCCATACGTTCGAAGAATACAAGGAGGAGCTCCTCCAAGTGCCCCTCACTGAAGAAAGGATGGAAGAAAGTTGCATGAGTCCAGTGAGTATCAGAGGTGGAACTTCCCCCAATTCCGTTGAGCCATAGATGGCCAGCACACATGGCCTGCAAAGCACCAGGCCAAGTCTGCGGGTCCACTTATTTCAACTACAAGGGACTTCTTTCAGCATCGTCCTTCTTCGCCCATGGTTGAAATGCTGACTCAAGTTCATGTCATCGATGCTTTCAGGCAATGGGTCAGCTTCAGATGCCCAGGTATACACACGCCAGTGACCTCAAAGGAAGGGCTGCGAACGCAACCTCATCATGGGCTTCCCAGATCCAGACTCCCATGCCCACGGACACGCAAGATATGCCCCCCTACTTCATTGTGGGGTGATGACGCCTTCTCCCCTCAGAAACATACCCCATGGAAGCCCTACACTTCCAGATGCCTCACTCCGTGAGAGAGAGATTCAACTTTACAGGCTGTCCAGGGCAAGGCGGCTGGTGGAGAACGCCTTTGGCATCCTGGCCAACAGGTTCCAGTTACTTCTCACCACCATGCAGCATCGCCAGAGACCGTTGAGGAGGATTGTGAAGCTTGTGCATCCTTGCACAACCTCATGCGCACCTCCTACCCCAGTCTTGGCAGAAAGGCTCGTGACCTCCAACAAGGCAATGGGGACGAGGAGCCTGGGAATGGAGGCAAGGGCAAAACCTGATAAGACACTGAGATGTGAAGGCCCAACAAGAGCCTCATGTGAAGGGAAGAAGCAGAGCAACCTCTGTTTATTGTAGGCCCACCCAACAGTACATTGGCCCAATCTCATTCAGTGTGATGAGACAGGCTGAAGGAAGCATCCATTAATCATCTATTATCCTACTCTTGCCACTCCACTGCTCGCAGGCTGGGGAGTTTGCACCAGTGTTTCAGGAGGTTGCTCTGCTTCTTCGCCTTCACATGAGGCTCTGTTGGGGCCCTTTGCACATCCTCAGTGTCTATCAGGTTTTGCCGCTTGCCTCCATCCCCAGGCTCCATGTTCCCCCATTGCCTTGTTGGAGGTCACGAGCCTGTTCTGGCAAGACTGGGGTAGTGGGTGCCGCATGAGGGTTGTGGCAGGATGCAACCCAAGCTTCCACAATCCTCAGTCAGCGGTCTCTGGGCGATGCGTGCAATGGGTGGTGAGAAGTACCTGGAACGCTGTTTGGCCAGGAATGCCTTAAAGGCGTTCTCGCAGACCACCGCCTTGCGCCTGGACAGCCTGTAGTTTGAATTTCCTCTCTTCACGGGTTTGGAGGCTCTGGAAGTGTAGGGCTTATTGGGGTATGTTTCCTGAAGGGAGAAGGCGTCATCCCCCACAATGACGTAGGGCATATGCTTGCGTGTCGTTGGGCATGGGTCTGGATCTTGGGAAGCCCATGATGAGGTTGCGTTCCAGCCCTTCCTTGGGTCACTGGGCGTTGTCATACCTGGCATCTGAAGCTGACCCATTGCTGAAGCATTCGATGTAAATGACTTTGTAGTCAGCATCGACCATGGCGAAGAGGAGCGATCGCTGAAGAAGCCTTGTAAGTTTGAAATAAGTGGAACGGCGCCGATTGGCTGGTGCTTTGCAGGCCATGTGCTTGCATCTATGGCTTCAACGGTGTGGGGGAAAGTTCCACCTCTGATACGCACTGAGCTCTGCAACTTTCTTCCATCCTTTCTTCAGTGGAGGGGCTACTGGGAGAGCTCCTTCCTTGTATTCCTTCGACGATGGCCTGCACGCACTCTCTGACCAACAATGGGCTGAAATGGTGTTGTGTGGCACCCTCCAGCCATACTGCATGCTTCCTGTAGGTTGGTAAGCCTGAGGCCTAGGTGGTGCCAGAGTCAGTTGGACACCTTGAGCCCAGGGTCCAGGCCTGGGCGGAAAGTTGGTGGCTGCTGCTTGGTTCTAATCTGGGTGTCAGCCGCTCCCCAAGCAATCTCGTCAAACCATGGCTGGAGCATCCTCCATGAAGTTCTGGAATGCACGAAGTGTCCTTCGTTCGCGCTCCAGCTGCCACCATCAAGCTTTTGTTGTATGCAGTTCCCGTACTCTGGCTCTTCTTGCGATCCATCTTGACCCAGAACCGCTTGCTTGGCTGCCTCCTTTTCTTTCCCGTAGGAGAGTTGAAAGAGCCCTGTAGATGGCTTGCACTGTGCAGAATGATGGTTGGCTTTCTAAAAGGACTGTGGTACGATCCATGGTGACATGACTGGATGCTGTGGATAGTAGGAAGAGCAAGGCTTCAGAGGTCTGCAAGCTGGGCTTGCTGACTGAAAGTGAGATTCCAGGTGGTTGCTCCGCCTTTTTATAGGCAATATAGTTTTTCCCCTATGTGTCGTTTTGCATCCTCTAGGCATCTCTAGACATCCTTAATATCTGAGATAGGTCCCCTCTGGCGAACGTTTTTTCTGTTTAAAATGCTTTCTTTTGCGAGGTTGCATCTGCTTGCATCCTTTCGTCCGTCCATGCTACTAACGCTGCGTGTCCATGTCCAGCGTCCGTTCTGCTTCCTCCCTGTGTCCCGCTTCCTCTGAGCGGATTTGAGTTTGAACGGATGCGGCAGCGGATGCCTTAGTGGATGTTAAGTGGACGCGTAACGTATGCAGAATGGATGTTCCCCGTAATGCCTTAGCAGATTGCAGAACGGACACGTTGGATACATTTTCTGCTCAAAAAGTTTTGAGCAAGCTCAAAAACTTTTTGAAGTGGAATGGAACCTCAGTCGACGGAATACTGGACGGATAGAGAGGAAGAAAAACGATGCAGTGAGTACAGAATGGAGGCATCCACATCACGTTAACCAATGGATGGCAAGTGTTTTTCTCCATTTTACATCCTCTTTCCATCCGTTGGTGTAGTGTGACACGGGCTTTAACTACTTTGCTTGGAAGTCACTTCATTTGCAGTGGCTGAGCCACTGTTAAGGCAAGTCTACTGCCTAGGTGGAGGTTTGCACTAGTGGTTGAGAAGTTACCAGCGTGCCTGATTATTTTCCCCATGCTGGAATTGATTCTTACTTGAAGGGAAGTGCAGAATTAAATCTACACCTGTAGTTTATTGCCTGGTTTGCCTATTTCAAAAGGAATAACCCTTGAAACGGATGCTTTTTCAAGAGGCAACTGGACTTTCTTGTTTTTCTTTGAAGATGTTTCACTTCTCATCCAAGAAGCTTCTTCAACTCTGACTGGATGGTGGAGAATGGAAGGATTTATATCCCTTGCAGACATCTGGTTATTTGCATTCTTTTAGAGAGTTATTGAGGCCACTTGGAGATTTATCTGGGTCCTCAGGTCACCTGAGTAGTGCAAATGGGTGTGGAGCCTTCTTTTGCAGTCCACGTGGACTGTGGCTACATAGGCAAATATCTGTCAATCATTGCTTGACTGGAAATACTCTGAAGTTTTCAGTGCCATTTTTTAAAAATGCAATTGTCATTTTAGATAGCAGATTCTCTTCATTGGCTGGCATAAAATCTTATTCAAAGTCATACTTGAAGTTCAGGCAAAAGATGTTTAGAATTATGGGAAACTGCCTCATGCTCCTTCACCTAGTTAGATTTTTCTACTCAGGGTATATACTATAACCCATCCACCCCCAGAATTCTTCACAAATCCAAGGTAATAATCATATTGGCTGGTAATTCTAGGAACTGTAGGCTCCAGAGGTAACTCTGCCAATGCCCAGTCAGATGTGTTTTCTTGCCCTTACTAGGATTCAATTCTGTAATTTTTGCACATGCTCTAATTTTTGCATTTTAGATATGTATTAGATGTATGCCACCAATATTTATTAAATTGCAAATAGAGTGGAAGCTCAGGTCCATTCCAGGACTTCAGTCGCAACTCGATTTGGTCATGATTGGAAGACTGGCTGCACATGCATGCACAAAAAAATGGCACAAAAGGGGAAATTGCTGTGGCAGGAAAAATCACTGTGGCTTTGTTTGATCACCACCTAAAGATGTGTTCATGACCAGAGTTGAACATTTTGTGGATTTTTTTCGTTGGCCCCCGATTTGGTCATGGTCAGAAGCATTTGTGGCCCATGGTTCCACAAATACTTCACAAATATTGAATGAAAAGTCTACTATGTTCTTTTGAATGGTCAAGAATTAGATTGTTGTTCAGAACAAAATTATTGAACCATGGATTCTCTGGGTGTGTTGTATATGAACAGCTGCCATTTCCTTACTGGTTGGCATGAAGCATTTGTTGGCCACTATAGTAGGATACACTGATTATTGTGAAATGCATTTAACTTCTTTAAGCAAAAGAATCAAGGACATTGCCTTTATAAAACTTAAGTGCACAGCCTTGATGCAGAAATGTCTGGTGCTTGCTTGGTAATTTCATTTTGAGTACCGAGAAAAGGGAGGGAATCTGACAGCAAGTCATTTTGTGGGAAACCTTCTCTCCAAATGAAGTATATTATCAGTCATTGGCAACTTGTAAAATACTCCCCTTTAATGCTGTTATTCCATTCCCGAATCTCAGATTCCCAACCTGGGTCCTCCAGCATGTTCTATACGTTTAACTGGTAACAATTTGGGAAGGCTGATCTAAACCAAACCATTTGAGAATTAAGCCCTAAATCAGTTATAAGGGCAGGAAAAGAAAATAAACCTTTGTTTCAGATTTCTAAGCAGTTCAAGGGAAGAGAACAAAATATAATGAGCTGTACAATTTGATAGAGCCCCCATGCCCAAAACTCTAGGCCTCTAATCACAAACTTAGACAACACAATATAGCAAGTAGCAGGTATTTGTATTACTGCTTATTTGTTGCTCTATTCCTTTCTTTAACAAGGAAACATAATTTTATGGACTTTCAAGAAAATTCCATTCATCTGAAGCATTTCTTGGCATCTGAATCTACTGAAAAGACAATAATCTTCCAATGAAAGTATTTTAGGAAAACTAACCTCTTTAAATCCTGGCACCCCAAATTAATTGGTACATGGGCATCCATAAAGTAAACACAGCAGTTTATGGGTGGAGAGGAAAAAAACATATAGGCAGAGGCAAAAGAAAAATGTTTGACCCCTTCTGACAGTGGTAAAATACATGGAGCCTAACTCCCCTCTTATACTTCCTAGACATCTTTGTTATTCAGGATTGGCCATGGCCTTTCAGGGTATGTGCTGTACTTTGTCTGATATTTCATAGGAGATTTTGTTTACAGCATTCTTTTTCACATGTTGTATGTTTATAGGTGGATCTTAGCAGTTAGACTGGACATATGATCCAAATTCAAATGTATCTCATCATATGGTTCTCATTACTCATGTGGCACTCCACAATCAGTGCCAAGTGGCTAGCATTTCACAGGCAGTGTGGACATAATATAATTAAACATAGAGCTTTCTGGTTTAAGTAAAAACATTACAATGAACACCAAGGCTAAGATTTTATTTGAGTAAATAATATTCATTCATACATTTATTTTTTTGAACAAAGTCCCTTCCTTCCTTCCTTCCCTCACTCATTGTATCAAGGAAATAGGCTCCTTTGGAAAGTCTCAGGAGAGTTTGAAATTGGGCACACTATATCAATCTTGTAAATGAATATTTAAGTTCATGAGAAAGTTATAAATTCATAGCTACAGTAGTGAAAGTCACCGATACAATATTAACACACCTAGGAAATATGCTTGGTGAGCATGAATGTATTGGACCTGAAATAATAAAAAAAAACTATCAATTGTATGCACATAGTAGCTTTGATAACATATTTGCCAGGACAGCTATTCACATAAACAGTAGAATAATTTATCAGTCAGCAGCAAAACAAAAAACAAAAAACACTTAACAATAAAAATAATGCGCATTCTCTTCTTTCCACACCATTTCCTTTGGGTTGCTATAATGGTATTTAAGACAAAAACTTGCTGTTTCTAATAGCAAGTTCAGCATCTTTGCTAATGTGTCCCAAATAAACAGATGTTGGTATTTTCTCTAGAGTAGTGTTTCTCAATCTCAGCAATTTTAAGCTATGTGGGCTTCAACTCTTTTCCACCCATGCTGGCTGGGGAATACTGGGAATTGAAGTCCATACAACTTAAAGTTGATGAGTTGAGAAACACTGGTCTGGACCTTCATTTTATAAAGGAACTCCATCATTCTAATTCCTTTCTTAAATATGCCTCTATCTTTACTTTGAAATGCTGCAGTATTAGGCCACACAATACTAATGCTCAGATTTGTGATGATTTCCTCCCCGCCCCCCCTCGATTCAGAAAACAGAATGACAAAATTGAGAGAGACCTTGGTGATCTTCCACTCCAACCCCCTGCTTAAGGCCCTGTCACACTGGCCGACGGATGCAAAACGTTTGTAAAAAGGACACAGTGGATAAGAAAAATGTTCCATCCATTGTTATCTGCTCTCAAAAGGGGCAAAAATTTGCATAACCAGAGCGGATGACACGGAAAGGACGGACGGGAGTACGCCCCCCCAAACCGGCCCCCCCCCCCCATACATGGCGGATGGAAAGCGGATGCTCCACGGAAGCCTTGCAGATGGAGCAGATGAGAGCGGATGGCACATCCGCAAGGCTTCCGGGGAGCGCAGCAAAGTGGACGTGGAAGGGATACAGCGGATGCACAGCGGATGCCGAGCGGATGAAGCGGGATGCAGAGCGGAAGCCTAGGATACCTAGCAGAAGCCTAGCGGATGGCTATGATGCCTAGCGTTCACTGTGCATGAGGGAGGATGCATTGCGTCAGCCCCGCGGATATAACGGGAAGCAGCTCCAAGCAGGTCAACACTTCAGGAGGAAGACATGCTTCCAGACACAGCTCTCCAGCCTGCCTGCAGCCTGCCTGCCTGCCTGCCAGCCAGCAACTCCACAACCGTGGGAAGAAGAGAAAGCCTCAGCCATCTGCTGCCAGCCCCGGCAAGGAGGGACAGGGCCACCTCCCACCCCCTGGCCCTCACTCTGCTCTGCTGGGCTTCTGCAGCCCAGGCTCGCCTCTTCTGGGGCTGGGGCTCTGCTGCTTCTGCTTCTGGAGGAGATGATGCTGCTGCTTATGCAGTGGTGCTTCTGCTGGTGCTTACTCTCCTGAAGCTGCTTCTGGCAGTGGTGCTTCTGCTGGTGCTTACTCTGTTGGCATGCTCCTGGTGCTGGGCTTCTGCTAGTGCTTACTCTGCTGCCGCTGCTCCTCGTCGCTGGTCGGCTGGTGCTCCTGTCTGCTGGTGCTCCTGGTCCTGCTGGTGCTCTGGTCCTGCTGGTGCTCCTGGTGCTGCTGGTCTACTGGTCCTGTCTCGTGCTGCTGGTGCTTTACTCTGCTGCTGTGCTGCTGCTTCTGCTGGTGTGGTGTGGAGAGCAGCCCCTACAACCTGGAAGCCCCTCTGCTGCAGGGCCATGTGGTCCTGCCAAAGGAGGAAGAGGCAGACGTGAGAACAAGAGAGAGGCACACAACATTGAAGAGGAACATGAGGATGAGGTGCTGGAATGGCTGAGAGAGAATGAGTATCTATGGCGAAAGGGACACAGGCTCTAAAGGACACCAAAAGGAAGCAGGCTACTTGGAGAGAGAAGCGAGAGAGCCTAGGGCTACACTTCGGAGGTGCTCCTCGGCTGTGGAAGCACATGCACACCTGGTACGGAAGCTGCACCTCAAGAAATCTGGCCAGGCCGCGGTCAAGCTGACAGACAGAGAGAACTACGTCATGGCAAGTGCAGCTTCCTGGAGGGTGAGATCCACCACGAGGAGCAGCCCTCTCACAACCCTCTCTCTCAGGCAGCCTGCTGGAGACCAGTCCTCTTTCCGGCAGAGAGTCAGCTCCTGTCTCCAGGCAGGTATCTGTGAGAGCCATGACGGAGACCCCCCGACAGCTGTACTACCCATGGCAGAGCGCGTGGAGGACTCCCTGACGCAGTGGGAGAAAGGAGACCATTCACCACAGCCCAACCCGCATCCACTCCAGCTCCACCTCCAAAAGGCAGAGAGGCAAAACCGGAGCCCAGAGCCACACTGTCCTGCTGGAGAATAAGAGACACCATCAGGAGCAGTGTAGATCTCCTTTCTCAGCTGTACACACCGACTCCTCATCCTCCAACCGCAAGCCTTCCTCACCTATGTGAACCAGACCCTCATGGACAGGGCGGAACCCCAGTACCAGGTTGGTGAAGGACAGGATCACCGATCTGCTTCACAACCCTCTAGACCCAGATGAATCTGCTCCCACCCAGTCAGGTCTGCTCCTCCACCCAGGTGATGTCACTTCCCTATCCAAGGCTTTCCACAGGCCCTCACCTTCCAAGCTACAGCAACCAGGAGGTCCAGCAGCACAGGCAGCAGCCCTTCGCGAGTCCAGGCACATGTTCATCGACGCGCACCGTTGCCACTGGTTTCCACGACTGCCACGGATGCACCCACGCTACCGATGCCACCCACGCCAGTCCTCACACAGCTGCAGACCGACAGCCCTACTACACTGTTCCTTCCTCCACCCATAGCCAAGCCTGGCCTCAGTACATCTGTCATCGGTACTGGGCTGACACCCCATGGCATGGAGGTAGGGGCTCTCACATCACGGGTCTGAGCCAGCTGTCTGAGAGCTCCTGCAACACACTGCCCTGTTGTCCGCTTGGGCCAGGCATCCAGTGGCGCTTCAGACCAGCTCTCCAGCAGCATCCACCTCCACAGCACCTGGACCCTTCACCCCTGAGACTGGGCACACCTCCGAGTGACCAAGAAGAGTGCAGAGACTGGGTGACTACCTGTTGACTTTATTTTTGCTTAGGACACTTAACTTGGGTCATTTTTCTTTTACAGCTTGTTATTAATAAAGATTATCTTTGCTTCACAGCATTTGGTTCATTTATTTTTTCAATAAAGTCTTGGTGGAAACTTTTAGAATGGTTTAAGCTTTGCATGCTTGTGGGATGGGTTAAGATGCAGTGGATGGATACTATGCGGATGGTAAGGATGAGCAGTGGGATGGGCAGGGATACCTTTGGGATGGGTTAAGATACTGTGGATGGCGCGGGTAACCCGTTTGGGATGGTAATAGCGTGGATAGATAAACCTCCAGTGCAAGCATAGGGGGACTGTATGGTCACCTCCCAGGTGCCACACCTGTTGGCCCTTCATTATCAATAACATGTAAGCATTGATCCACACATTTAAACATAAACACAACTCTTATTAAATGCCCTGTTCATTGTAGCCCACCAACATACATGGCCCAATCTCATCAGTGTGATGAGGACAGGCTGAAGGAAGCATCCATTAATCATCTATCATCCTGTCTTGCCACTCACTGCTCCAGCTGGGGAGTTCCAGTGTTTCAGGAGGTTGCGCTGCTTCTTCCCATTCAACGTGAGGCTCTGTTGGGGCCTATACACATCCTCAGTGTCTATCAGTTTTGCCCTTGCCTCCATTCCCCAGGCTCCATGTCCCCATTGCCTTGTTGAGGTGCACGAGCCTGTTCTGCAAGACTGGGTAGTGGGTGCGCATGGAGATTGTGCAGGATGCAGCAAGCTCCTTGATCCTCCTCACGCGTCTCTGGGCGATGCTGCATTGGTGGTGAGAAGTACCTGGAACCTGTTGGCCAGGATGCCAAAGGCGTTCTCCACCACCCGCTTGCCCTGGACAGCCTATAGTTGAAGATCCTCTCTTCACAGGTGAGGAGTCTGGAAGTGGTACGGCTTCATGAGGTAGGTTCTGAGGGAGAAGGCGTCATCCCCCACGCTGAAGTAGGACACACTTGCGTGTCATTGGTGCAGGGGTCTGGATCTGGGAAGCCCATGATGAGGTTGGTCTTGGTTCCAGCCCCTCTTGAGGTCACTGGCATTGTATACCTGGGCATCTAAGATGAGCCCTTGCCTGAAGATCGATGTACATGAATTGTAGTCAGCATCGACCCTTGTAGTTGAAATAAGTGGACCCTGACTTGGCTGGAGCTTTGCAGGCCACGTGCTTGCCATCTATGGCTCCAACGGTGTGGGGGAAGTTCCACTTCTGATACCACTGCTCTGCAACTTTCTTCCAGCCTTCTTCAGTGGAGGGGCACTGGAGGAGCTTCTCCAGATAATTCTTGATGATGGCCTGCACCACTTCTCTGACCACAATGCTGATGGTGTTGTGTGGCACCCTCCAGCCGTACTGCATCTCCTGTAGGTGGTACTGAGGCAGGTGGCGCAGAGTTAGTGCCACCTTGAGCCCAGTGTCCAGAGCTGGGCAGGAATTGGTGCTCTGCTTGCGTCAACCTGGTGTCAGCCGCTCCACAACTTTCGTCAAACATGCTGGAGGCATCCTCATCAAGTTCTGGAATGCACGAGGGTCTTCGTTTCTCAGCTCACCATTCAGCTTGTTATAGAGTCCATACTCTGCTTCTCGCGATCCATCTTCGGATCCAGACAATTCTTGGCCGCTCCTTTTCTCCCGTAGTAGAGTTGAAAGAGGGCCTGTAGATGCTTCGCACTGTTGCTGAACGATGGTGGCTTACCAAAAGCAGTGTGTTATGATCCATGGTGGAGATGACTGGATGCTTTGGAAGAGCAAGATCCAGATGAGGCTGCAGAGGTCTGCACAGTAGGGCTGCTGGATTGAAAGTGAGATCCAGGTGAGTTGCTCCCCTTTTATAGGCATATAAGTTTTCCCACTATGTGTCCTTTTGCATCTCTAGGCATCCTCTAGACACGCTTAATATCTGAGATAGGTTTTTCTGCGAAAGTTTTTTCCTTTTAAATGCTTTGTTTGCGAGCTGCATCCGCTTTCATCCTTTCTCCGTCCGTGCTACTAATGCTTTGTGTCGCGTTCCGCCGTCCGTTTCTTCCTCCCTGTGTCCACTTCTGCTGGAAGCAGATTTGAGTTGCGCGGTATGTGCAGCGGAGGCCTAGCGGATGTAGCGGATGCATAACGGATGACGACGGATGTAGAACGGATGTTCCCATATGCGTAGCGGATGCAGAACGGACGTGTTGGATACTTTTCCGCTCCAACAGTTTTGAGCAGCTCAAAACATTCTTGAGCGGATGGAACCTCAGTCGACGGATGCTGGACGGATGGAGAGGAAGAAAACGGCACACAGTGAGTACAGAACGGAAGCATCACGTTAATCAACGGATGGCAAGTGTTTCTCTCTGTTTTACATCCTCTTTTCATCCATTGGTGCAGTGTGACATGGGTTTTAGACAGGAAACCCTATACCATTTCAGACAACAGTTCTTCAAACTGTTCTTAAAAAGGTCCAGTGTTGGAACATTCACAATTTCTGGAGAAAAGCGGTTCCACTGATTAGTTGTTTTAATTGTCAGGAAATTTCTCCTTAGTTCTAGATTAGATCTTTCTATGAATATGTTTCTGCCCCCTTATCATCTTTGTTGCTTGTCTCTGCACTCGCTTTTGTATTGGGGTAGCCAGAACTGGATGCAGTATTTCAAAACGGTCTCACCAAGGCAATATATAACAATGGTACTTATATTTCATGTGATTTTGATACTATTCCTCCACTGGTACAGCCTATGACTGCATTGGCTTTTTTGGCAACTGCAGAACATTGCTGGTTCATAGTTGGGTGATTGTCCACTAGGATGCCTAGATTCTTCTCATAGTTACTCCTGTTGAGTACGTGCCACCTATTTCACACCTGTTCATTTGGTTTTTCTTGCCTAAGTGTAAAACCTTATTTTTAAATTTTAATTTAATTTTTAACTTCAGTAAAGTTCAGTACACTTTTGGGAAGCTTCATTTTTAGAGCTTTTATAATCTAAACATTGTCCAAAACAATGATAATGTTATTAATTAGTTTATTACATATGTATATATATATCTCATTTTATATCTCATATATATCTCATATTCTCACTCTGAGAAGCACAGAGCTGAAGAAACAAGCCTGAAGATGATGAATGAGACTTCATCAAAACATTGCCTAGATACTTCCAATTTTACGTGGGAGAAAANTATATATATATTTGTTTTTTTAAGCTTTCGCGGGTACTTACATGTGTGCTGTTTAGCTTCTTTCGGGTATTATCCCATGTCATTGTAGTACTGTTAAAGTTGTAGCAATGTTTCAGCAGAATCTCATCTGCCATACAGAAGCCTGATGAATGCAGATGAGATTCTGCTGAAACTTAGAAGAAGTTGCCACTTGGTGAATTGTCACTCATTTTTCATTCTCAAGTGCACAATTCATACAAAACCAACACTTTTTTTCCTTAGGTCTAGGTTATTTTAAAAGGAAGAAACAATCACACAATTAAAATGCCATGCACTGAGAGAACTAAGCCCAAACTGG
>BHFT01030633.1:0-15646 GCA_004320025.1 Laticauda laticaudata
GTGCTTTTAAAGTTGTAGCAATGTTTCAGCAGAATCTCATCTGCCATCATCAGGCTTCTGTATTAAGTTTGTATGTATACATACAAACTCAATACAGAAGCCTGATGATGGCAGATGATACTGATTCAAAGGAGAGGGAGGCCTCTGAAAACAAAACAAAACAGAATCAAAATGTAAAAAAAGTTAAAGATTTAAATAATAATAAAATAGATATCCTTGGTAAACTTACCCATGCCCATTCTCCTTAACTTATCTCTCTATAATTGTAATTGTTTTCAGGAAAATCTAGTTGTTGTATGATAGATCGGACTTTTTTTTGCCCTGGCTCTTACAGAGATCTGAGACTGTATCTTTACAATAAACATCAGATGTTTCTTAAAATTCTGATTGTTCCATCAACCTTTACATCTTCTAATGCAACATCTTATATTGGATGGTTTTAGCTAATAATAGTTACACTTGAACCAAATTTAACTAAACATAATACCTCGTAAACCAGGATTTTGTTTCAATAAAATCAAATCCATTTTCCATTAAATGAGATATACCAGATAAGTAAATTCTCTAATCCCTACTTATTTCTGTTTTTTTTTTTTACTAAAAATATTAAATAGATAGTTCTTAATGCAACTCAGAATAAGGTATTTATCTTAAGTAAAATGCATCCTTGGATTAATCTTCACAGATTAATTGAGCTTTAATTGTCAGGAGATTCTGAATATCCCTCTTACTCAGTAAGCTAGTGATTGTGTGCTCAGTAAGCACACAATTAAGTCACTGAGGAAAGGTGAGGTGAGAAAAGGTGAGGCAAGGGAAAAGATAGGCATAAAACCACTGGTAAAATATATACTATAAATATATTAGAATTGGAATTGGAATATTCTTTATTGGCCAAGTGTAATTGAACACACAAAGAATTTATCTCCAATGTATAAGGTCTCAGTGCACATACAAAAAAGTGATACATTAAAAGATACAATCATAAATCATAACATACAAAGAACAAAGTGATAAATCATAAAATACCAATAGGAAAAGGTAATAGGAAAGACGAGAAGGATAATAGTGACACAGCCATACTACATGGGCAAATATATTTAGTTATAAATTAAACTGTTGTCAGGGTTCCATAGCAAACAGAACTCTGAGGCAGGTAGGTTCCTCAAAGAATAGTTTTACTGGACATATCATACTGGCACAATGTGGTGAAAACTGACTCTGAATGTTCCTGCTATTTTCACCTAATTAAAAGTAAAAATTTCCCTATTTTTCCAAACAGTCACATGATCCAATCAGAGTGTCATCCAGTTGCCTGGTAACTCCTCTATCCAGCCACTTGTGGGAATGTCCTTCCTTCTCAGTATTTTGTTTTGGCAACAAAACCTCAGCTATTTCAATTCCTCCCTATTCCTCAACTCCAGTGTGACAACATTGAAGCCTCAAAATGACTCTGGTCAGGTCAGCTTCAGAGTTGACAATTGTGGCTTTCAGCAGAGTGATGGCATGTGGGAAAAGAACTGTTTTTGTGTCAAGTTGTTTTGGCATTCAGTGTCCTCTAGCAGAATCCTAAGGGGAGGAGTTGAAACAATTTACGTCCAGGATGTAAGGGGATCTGTTGGTTTTTTTCTCAGCCCTCTTTCTAGCTTGTGTAGTATACTCATTCTCAATAAAAGGCAGGCTGGTTGCAATTGGTTTTTTTTTTCTGCAGTCCTAACTATCCATTGAAGTCTGTACTTGTCCTATTTGATTGCTGTACCAAACCAGACAGTTATGGCACAGCAACCAAACATACATATTGCAATAAAGCAAAAGGAAAAATCACATGCATAGATATGTGATAATCTGTGTTTGATTTGCTCCCTAATTTAATGAATAGCCTCTTTTGCTCTAAATAACAATTAAAACAAATATGATTTGGATTCAAGGTAAAAGGTTCATTTATTATGAAAAGTGCTCTATTATTGTACTGCATTCAGAGACTTAAAAGTAGAAAGCAGCCACTTTTCTCGATTCATGAGATACCAAAAACTTACTGTATTGAAATATCATTCTATCTTACCAGGAATGCTAATCACAATTGCAAAGTCAAGTTTGCTTCATATCTTGTCCTTCTCATTTTTTCCCTCAATGATCATTCCCAGCCATTCTAATTTGGCAGAGAAGATGAACAAAGGAAGAAAACAAGGAACAGTCAAAGAAACAAAAGGTACTGTTGTTGTTTTAAACTTAATTGGTTTTTTAATTGCAGACTTCAATATCTCTGCTAAAGTGGTATTGTTCACCCAGGCATTGTCCTTAATATCTCTCTACAGAATCTTGGAAAGACTAAATAAGAAGAGAAAAGAGACATGTTAAGGCAAAGTATTATATGGCCAATACATATAAAAATAGGCAAAGCAGATATGAACAAGAACTGTAAATAGCTAAGAGCAAGACAATTGAAGAGACAAGAGGGATTATTTTTTGCTGTACAAGACCAAGTCTTAAGAACAAAAGCATACAAAACTAGAACTGAGAAGACAGCAAAATAGCATATGTGACTCTGCAAAGAAGTTGAAGAAACAGTGGACCATCTGGTTAGCTGCTTCCAAAGACTGCATAGACTGACCACAAAGAATGGCAAGACAAAGTAGCAACAATGGTGCTTTGGAAGATCTGCAAGAAGTACCATTTATCTACAAACAAGAACTAGTGGTACACAAAAGAGAAAGTAATAGAAAATGAAGAAATTGAAGCTTGGGACTGTAGAATTCAAACAGACAGGCAGGCACCTGCCACATAACACGCCAGACTTAAATAAAAAAAAAACCCTTGGTTAGTGGACATTGCAATACCTAGATACAGCGGAATAGAAGAGGAAGAATTGAAAAAACATCATAAAATATGAAGACCTGAAAATGAAAGTAGAATAACTATGCAATGGAAATTAAAGATACTACTATTAATAATAGCTACCATTTAACTAATCCAAAAATTGTGGAGTACTCTTGAACATCATCAGCATTAAGAAAATCACCATAAGTCAATTGCAAAAGGTAGCTTTACTGGGAACAGCTTACATCATGAGACAATATATTTAATCTAACTAAGCAACAACACCTGCCATCCCAGGTCCATGGGAAGAACTTAATAGAGGGACAAAAAGTGCCAAATCCAGTCCAAACATCAAAATGATTTGTACAACCCAAATAATATTACAAGATACAATGCTGAACACTCATTGCTTTTCTTTTAATTTTGATCTATATACTATTGTTGACATAATCAAAAATAAAGTCAAATAAAAGCAGAGATAAATAAAATTTCAGGCAGTTAAAGTAACAAGTTGTCCAGCAATATCGAGACTGTAAGCCACTCTGTATCATTGATTAAGTTGGGCAGCTACAGAAATTGAATAAAATAGAATACTAAATAAAATAATAAAATCTTTGTGCCAAATAAACATTACTACAACCCGAAAGCCTCAAAACATTACTTTCTGACCAAAACAATTTCTTTAAATTTATAGCTGAAATAAAATGATTCCTGAAATTTTTACAAGAAAACTTTGAAATAAAAATAGCTTTTCTCCTTGTAATAAAGTTAATCAAGGTATAAAATAATATATCATATCTGAATTCCGTACAGTTGAAGGCTTTATTTTTTTAAGTTAATAGTTATTTTTTAGAAACCAAGTAATGAAGCTGAGGCACATTTGTTTTATTTTCATTTATTTATTTATTTGTCAAAAGCTTACAATATAACAGAAACAAGAATAAACATAAGTTTACATGCAAGAAATAGGAACTAATAATTGGGGACAATAGGACTGGGGTGGTAGGTGTGATTATGCACTTATCCACACCCCTTACAGATGTCTTAGGAATGGGGTGAAGTCAACAGAGGTTAGTGTGAGGGTAAAGGAGTGGGGGTTTGAACAGAATCAGGTAGTGAGTTCCAGACATTGACTATTCTGTTGCTAAAATCATACTTCCTGCAATCGAGTTTGGAGTGGTTTACATTTAGTTTATATCTGTTGTGTACTCTAGTGTTGTTGTTAAAACTGAAATATTCATTAACTGGTCAGATGTTGTCACATATGATTTTATGTACTATGTTTAAATCTAATCTCAGTTGGCATAGTTCAAGGTTGTCTAAGCCAAGAATCTCAAGTCTGGTGCTGTAGGTTATTCTGTTGTGAACAGAGGAATGTAGTACTCTTCTGGTAAAATACTTCTGGACTCGCTCAATTGTATTTATGTCAGATATACAGTGTGGATTCCAGACAGCATAGCTGAATTCAAGTTTTGGTCTAGCAAAGGTTTTGAATGCCCTAGTTAGCAAAACAGTATTACCNGGTAGATATTTGGAGTTGCCAATTGTTAAACCATTCAGACACATAATCAAGGTCTTTTTGAAGGATGGTAGCATTGACGGTGGTGTTGAATAGTTTAACATCATCAGTGAAGAGGATGCAGTTACTAATAAGGTGATCACAATGGTCATTTATATAGACTGTAAAGAGTGTGGGTGCTAAAACGCTCCCTTGAGGGACACCGCTAATAACTGGTGCAGGACTTTATAGGGCGTTTCCTATTTTTACTATTTGTTGCCTGTTTGTCAGAAAGGCAGTAATCTACTTGTGAAGGGATCCAGAAATGCCATAAGAATTTATTTTTAATAGTAGTTTGTCATATACCACTGAGTCAAATGCTTTGCAGAAGTCAATTACATCTATTGCCTGGTTGACAAGTGTAGTCCATATGTTTTTGCAGTGTAGAAGTTGCAAATTGCAGGACATTTTTTTTCTGAAACCAAATAGATTATTGGAGAGAAAGTTGTTAAACTCTAGGTGGAAGGTTATGCATTGATTAATAATTGATTCTATAACTTTGCACATAACACAGTACAATGAGATTGGTCTGTAGTTATCAACCAAGCAAGGGCTACCTTTTTTTAAAATAGGGATGACCGTTGCTAAAGACCATAGGTTTGGTAAAGAGCTGGTTCTGAATGGTAACTCATATATTATGCTTAGTAGTTCTGCTGTAGTAGTGGAAAGCTTTTTTAAGAAGAATGCACATAACCCATCGCCAATAGATAAGGATGGTTTCAGGTAATGCATTTTCTACATTATCTTCAGTAAAGTCAATTTGTAGATCATTGCAGTTACTTATCATACAATTCGGAAATGAGGGGCATGAACCATTACTATTAACAAAGACTGAACTGAAGAATGTGTTGAAGAGGTTTGTATTAACAGCTTCATCGCTATAGTCTTTCCCATTAGGACCTTTTAGAGGTGGGATGGTTTTTGAGTCTTTAAATTTGGTGTTTACAAAGTTATAGAAGGCACGGGTGGATTTTGTGTGCAGAGGATTTTCCTCTTGCTTGCAGTGGTAATAGATGCATTTTGCCTTTATCTGTCAGCATAAGGTGTTGTATCAGTTTTTAAAGTTAGTTATGTATTGTTATTAAGGGGGGTTATTAATGGAATATATAATTTAATGACTCTTTCAAGTTCAAGCAAGAAGGCATTATGATGTTCTTCTGTAGTGTTACAGTCAGAGAACAGAATGTGCCAATCAAGAAATGATAAGCCATCAGTTCTGAGTTCATAATTGGCTTTTTTAAAATTGTATTTTGGAGATCCATCATTATGATCCTCTTTTAGTAGGAATAAATTTAGACAAAAGTCAATCATGCTATGGTCACCGTTTGAAAATGGTTCCTGTATTTGTGGGCCATAAATTGAGTTTGAACTGTTGCAGAAGATGAGGTCAAGGCCATTGTTTAGTCTGGTGTTGTTATATACTAATTGATCTAGTCCCAGTATGGTAACGGCATTGTATAGGGTTGAATGAGTGGGTTCAGATGTACATTCATTTAGCGTCCAAGTTATAAGAGGTAAGTTGAGGTCACCAAGGAAAATAAGAAGGTGTGAGCAAGAGGCAGCATGTCAGTAGTGAAGTTAGCTTGTTTGCATGAGTTATATCATAGTCAGGGGCTCGACAGCAAAGTAAGAAGTGGATTGAGATATTTAAGGACAGATCACAAACGATGGTTTCAGAAAGAGCAAGTTCTTGCATAATTTGAATCTTTTTTAGATTTAGAGACTTTTTATAAAATATAGAAACTCCACCTCCTCTACAGAGTTCACGATCAGACCAATAAACTTGATATTCTCTTACAATGGCAATGAAGTCTGGGAAAGATGCATTCAACCATGTCTCACACACAAATATAATATTGAATGTGGCAGTGCTTTGTAAGATAAAGAATCCATGCATTTTATTTGCGACGCTTCTTGCATTGAGTAGTTTGCATTTAAGATATGAAGAAGTGGGTCTGGAAGAAGTAAGGGGCATGCATTCCTAATGTTGGATGTTTGGGTGATGGTTTTTTGTGGCTCTTGCTTTTGATACAATCAGCACAGTAGTCAATGTACAAATTAGTATTACCTAAATCATGTAGACTTTTGAGCTCAGAACGTAGTTCCCTGGATCATACATGTTGTTGTAAGATTAGATCAGGACAAGAACGAAGGTTCTTGTGGTTGTTGTTGCTCTTCACAAGTGAATTTATTGAGAAGACAAATTTGTGTTCGCTTGATTTGTTTTTGCAAATGACCCTGCAGAGGCGTGGAGACATCAAGCCATCTATATTTTTGAGCTCGGGACCGACATGGGAAATATCAAGTATTTCATCAGGGAAGATGGTTGATGCTTGATATTCCCTGATGATGTTTCGAATATTAGTGATGTCATCATTGTCATTGACCTTGAGACCAAACAAGATGGCATTTGGTCATTCTGTTCACGCTCAACAGCTTCTTTAATGAGGATGGGGATATCAATATTTGAAGGATTTGTGTTTTTTTGTGGATTGGGTTTTGGTTGCAGTTGTTGGGTAGAAGTATGGTTTGTAGATGTTTAGAGTTTGTTTTTTTGTGTTATCTCTTTTATTTCAAGGTTTGTCAATTTAGTTTGTCAATCTAGTTTGTACAGTGTCCAGGATGCTACAATGGTGCCAAGGGATGTTATACGTGTTTCTATGGTATCAACTCTTTCAAACAGGGTAATGTATTTTTCTAGTTTGGGTCTACACAGTGGGCAGATATATGGAAAAGCATTAGTGGATGATTTTAGGAATAGAGTCATTTGCTTGGGTAATCCTAAGCAATTATGGTGAGTGTAGTTATTGCAAAGAGAACATTTGATGTAATCTTCATTCTCCTTTAAAGATTCCATGCATATAAGGCAAGAGCAAGAGTCTTGTGGTTCTTTAGTAGGGATTTCTTTCTTTTTAGGTTGTGGTTTGACGTTGGATTGTTTTCCTGGCATGGTGGGTTTGTTGAGATGGATTGTTGATTGGGTTGTCAATCGAAGAAGATAATCAATAAAGTAATATCACACCAAACAGTCAATTATACTAAACACACTAGCCAATTAATTTAACTAATCAATAATCATTTTAATAATTAATTATACTAATCACTAAATACACAGTCAATTAATTGCACTAATCACTAATTTATACTAAACATTCTGATCATACTAATATTCAAAACAATTAATTAGCCTAAATAATAACCATTAGACGCAAATAATCTGTAATAATTTATTAATCACTAAATATGAATAATTGTAGAATTAATTAATTAATTAATTAAGATCAGTTTATCAATTAAACAGAGTTATATTGAGGGAAAAATATTAGGGCAGGAAGAGAATAATTGGGGTGTAGGGCAGAAAGAGGAGAAGATTAGGTTTGCGTGGCTACTGGGGGGAATATGAAGAGAGGGTGTATTAGGCTGAAAAATGTAGGTGAACATCTTTTGGCAGAAGGCTACTCTTCTCTTGTCACTTCAGATCATCACCTCGCCAACTTAGGGATCAGGTCCACCTTTTCACGGATCCCCTTGTCTTGGTCAGTGATCTTGAGAATTAGGACACTGCTTGAAAAAATAGGTCTGTGCTATGTGAACAGGACCTCAGATCAGTGGTGTAGGTGATAATTTAGGCAGCAGTTGGAAAGTCAGCACTCTGGGGTCCGGCCTTCAGCCATTTTAAACATTCCTTGAAATTGCTCTTTTAGTCTTTTTTGTGATGTGCTTAAAATGACCAATGAATCTGGAATGGGGGAAAAAAAACAGATGATGCAGAATAGGAAATGAATCCAGTGGCTGGAAGAATAAAAGGAATAAAAGAAAATACAAGCTTCATTCTAGTAAGATTACGAATAAAGTCAAAATGAACATAAAATGGCTCCACAAAAGCAATGGCCAAATTAAGCTGTCTTTTTGCTGCTTTAAAAAAAGATCAGTTAAACTCAGAAATGCAAATGTCAGTTCTCATGTCAAAATGTCCTGTCTTTCAGGACTTAAGCTTTGAATTTAACTCTCCTTTTATGACTCAAATTTTCTATTAACAGTTCTCTGTTCTGCTGACTGAACACTAAGTCACCAAGAGCCCAATTATCACAATATAAGGGGTGCCTCTCACATGCATTGGTGAATAATTAATTGGGCTCTTTTCTGTTTTCATGGACTATCCATAAAGACAGAAGTATTGGCTTATTCCTTCATAGTTCTTACCTAATTGGTTCTGGCAGCCAAATCCTCTTTGTTTAGCTTCTGAACAATCTTTGTTTGTTGTGCTTGTTTGACCTGAACTAAAAATCAACTCTCTAACATTGTGGCCCCATACTTATATGAAAGCAAGGCAGATGAATCCAGGGCCAGGGATATTACAGCTGCAGGAAGTCAGAGTAGTAGAGAATTTAGTCATAGCTGAAGCCCATCTAGTATTTGTTCTGCTCCTGGCAAACAAAATCACAGGATGGCTATCAGCTCTATACATATCTGTTTTTTTAAATGATATAATTCAGTGATTCTCTTCCAGCATTAAAGCAAATACAGGTAGTCCTCAATCTAAGACTGTAATGGAGCTTACCAATTACAGTTGCATGTTGTAATGACTGCTAAGTGAGACAGCTTCACTTAATGATCTCTGTTCTGTCCGGAAAGAAGCGCGTGAGATCGGGTTCCAAACAACAACTATTTTATTCAACTCACAAGGCAAAAAATATGGAACATAGCCCAAGCCGTGGCAGCCCTTTATATAGCAGCTTGCCTGCCGGCTTCTGGCCAATGACACTTGTTTAACTCTTCCTGTTATTTGGCAGTTTCCCGGATTGGTTCTTAGTGAACCAATCCGTAAGTGGCCTTTTTGGCCAATCAGAATGAGGGACTTGGAACCTACCAAGTTCCATACAGAACAATCTCCATCCCCTGCTCTTCCTGATGCAGCCATTAAATGACCAAGTGAGCACTGTCTTAGGAGTGGGAAGGTTCATTTACCCAACATTTGATAATCCTGCAGAACTATTCTAAAAACATTCTATCTTGGTTCTCTTGCATGAAATGATGACAAAATATCAATTTTACATGCATTAGACACTTCCTTTGGAATGATGAAATAATATTGTTGCTTCAATATTGTCAGTAAAGGATTAAATGCTACCCATTATCCAACAGATTTCCTTGATTCAATTTAACTTTTTGTATTGCCACCACATAAATTGGAACTAAGGATCTTTTAATCTTTCAAGGCTTTGCAGTGGAACATGAATATTCATGGAAGAACTCCACAAGAATTTCATCATAGCAAAGATAAACGTTGGTGTGTTCAAAAATGACATTATCATGATTCCAAGAAATACAGGTATGCTCTATTGATAAGAAGGTGAGTTGTCCCCCTTCAGTGGCACAGTTCCCATACAGTCATGTGTTGCTCTTAATATACATAAAGCACAAAGACAAATTGTAGAGAATGTGCTGGTTTATCCAGGGAAGCTGGTATTCTAGAATGGTCAGCTATGTGTTACTTAAAGCCAAGGAAAAAGAAGTTAAAGAATGGCAGATCAACCACAAATGTTATTAAATGTGCCCTTTATTAAATGAAAGGAATCTATATTTGTCTTGCTTAATACAATTATATTTTCTTCATTAGTTTTAAAACAAAACAAAACAAATAGCAATCTGTCCATGATAATTCTGTTTCTCTGTCTAGAGAAAGAAATAATTTTGAAAGAATGGCTAGTGGTTGTCGAGTCTTCTTTATTTTTGATTCAGTTTTGGGGTTACATTTCTTTGTAATACTTTGTAGAAAAACCTTTCTACAGTTAGAGAAGGCAACAAATAGAAAAAGAGGATCTAAGATTATAGATGGTTTGACTACCTCGGTAAAGAAAGAAAATGTGGGAATTTAGAGGAATTTCATTTCTAACTGATATTGTTTAGAATCCCTTTCAAGGGAAACTGAAGTCAAATGATATAATGAATTTCTTTTGTTCCAGTGGAAATGGAATGAATTGGATATCACTGTGAGGCTAAGGCACATAATTTAGGAATATTTTCCACTGTGATAATGAAATATTCATCATCTTTTGAAAGGCAACATTTGGCCGTTTTTCAAAAATTAATTTATCTCATACCTAAATGCATACTTTACACACTTGTCTCTTGCTGGCATGGCATAATACTGCTGTCATTAATATTCATTTTATGATAGACAAGAATATAAATGCTTAATTCTTCATGGATTTGCCAGTAAGGAACTTGTATCAATTTAGCATATTGCCATTCTAAATTGTTGTATTATGTTTACACTGTGGTATCTCAATCTTTTGGATTCTGTGAAAGTCTCATTATCATTATCAATTTTATCTGAGAAAGAGAATCAGAGAAGTAGAGACAGATTATTTTTTAAAAAAAGATTCCTGTGATAACCTGAATTTCAGAGCTCCTTCATATTAAGGATACAAACCTTCCTAATAAAACAGGAGAACATCCCCTTTTCCAATAAATATAAGAACTATCATGCTCTTAACTCTAGTGTGCTTCAGTTATTGTTATGGAGTTGCTTTAAATAGTAATAAAGCAACTCCATAGCAATAACAATTGCTTTATTACTATTTCCTCTTTTTCTTTCAGAGTCTACATTCCCATGATAGTTTCAGGCTTTTATCCTTCTTGGCTACTTCCTATTCCAATCTCTATATTCCTTGTTTTTTTCCTACCCCATAATCCCTACATCCAGATATTTCTGACTGGTTTTTCTTCATTTAAATCTGCACATTTCAGTTAATGAAGTGGACATGTTGAAGTTTGAGGTGAAACAACAGATGGCTCACACTTTCGCTGCAGGCAAAATGCACTGTAGGATTTTGAGTCAGAAAACTCCACAAGTACTTTTCAACAGCCATGACTGGGAAAAAATATCTGGCATTTCCCTGATGATTTGAAGCAGCAATCTGTTAGGTAGATAGCTTTCAACATATTCAGGATGTGACACAAAGACTCCAAATTCCTAAAGCCCAGAACTGGACTTTTCATCTTTAGTGCCAGATGGAGTACACTTCTATTTAAGGGACTTTTCTGGACACATGAAGGAGAAGTTGTGGCCAGGAAGTTTTTCCTACAGATCTGAATTGTGAACCAACTCTGTCTCTTTCTGGAATGTGAAAGTCATTCACATCTTGCTCACCTCACATGGGCTTTATCAGGGACTTCCAACTTGGAAATTTCAACTGCTTCAGAATACAATGGCATGGGCATTTATGACATACTATGCTATCCCATATATAGTTCTTCTGAATAAGCTGTGCTGGCTTCCTATAGGCTTCCAAGTGCAAATGAAGATACTAGTAGTCATATATAAAGCCCTTCATGACATTTGGTCAGGTATCAGAGGGAGATGCATCTCATATAAATGCTATGCATCCTGTTTGATCATATAAAATTGTCACCCTATTAACCATTGATTAAATCTGACAGGGCCCAGGAGGTGGTCTTTCTCTTTAACAATGTGTGTGCTCTGGAATAGCAACTTCCTAAAGATTTGTATTGACCTTATTTTGCTCTTGCTCAAATGGGCCCTTGAACCTGGATGTTTTTCCAGGTTTTCTGGTGATGGGAACCTGGTAAGATTCCTGTATCTTTGAGATGGTTTTAGTGTTGTTTCATCCAAATGTTCATTATTTTATTTTCTTATTATGATTGCATGCTGTTCTTGGTATTCTATGTCACCCAGAATTAAAATGGAATTTGATTGATAAATAAATACATAAATAAATACATAAATAAATAATTCATTGACAGCTATTCCTTCCCATTGATATACATAGCAACAAGAGGCATGATGACACACAGAGCTACACTTCACTGTATGCTGCTTCTACCTACATCGAACATCTTGCCACTATATGTTGGACTATGTCTGAGGCCTTTGTGCAGGTCTTCACATCAGATCCTATGTAGTGTGGTAGACACCTACTTCTATGGATCTACTATTATTACCTTATGTTGTACTGCTACAATCATAGTGCCATGTTTTAGTCTAACTTTTTTCAGACCCTTTTCTAGACTGTTCTAATGTCAGCCAACCAGCTATCTGTTTTGGTACATTCCATCATACACGTCCTCCACTTAATCTTTCTCTCATGTCTGCTGTTGCCTCAGACATGCTCTCAGGAGCTAATCTTTGGATGCTATCTTACTGATCTAATCCTGCATGCTCTTAATCCAGGATGGTGACTTTGTCATTAACCATACTTTGTCTGTTATACAGTTTCAGGATATACAGTCTCTGGAATTGTGGTGAAAACCTCTGTAAACTGTGATGAGCTTCTGAGTCTTCACATCAACAACCTCTGTATTCTCCTTTGGTCATTTTGGTCAGCTTATTATACAGTCCAGGTATCTGATGACTAAAAGGGCATACACTGTAAAAAGATAGTGCTTGTTCTTCCCATTGAGCTGACTCATTACTGCTCACCTAATTTCACCCTGATAAGAATGACTTGCAAATTTGTTCTCATTTCCAGTGATGAACATTGCATTTTTTTAGGTTACCAGAGGGGAAATGGTACCTTAATGCCAACACAGAGGGGAAAATGCTATCTTAATGCTCTCTCACTCACGAGTCAGAGAATGGATAAAGGCAATGTCTTAACACACAATTAAAAAAGAATATATATATAGAAAATATATATATAGAAAAATAAGAAATTCAAAAAAGAAAAGAAGGAAATTAAACAAGCCAAAATAAGAAAAAAAGAGAAGCAGTAACACATTACATTTATAAATAAAATAATTCAATTTATTTTATAATACATTATTAAATCTTGACTTGGCACAGTATGATCGATCTTTCCAGTACACCAGCAGAGAGCAGAAAATTGGTAGAAGATGAACATATATCATCAATTGAATGCTGTAATCCTGGGATTTTCTTAATGTGGAAAAATAATATTTGCCTGGTAAATCCAGAATAGTTCACATAATGATCAACCCCAAATTGTTAATTTGTACATCAAAATAATTCAAATCTTTAAATTGTAATGATTTTTTGAAACACCATATTAATAAACATAAGGATATTAAGCCAAATGAGACAATACTATGACAAGCTTTAAATAAGCCTGAAAATCTTTATTTCCTTTTAAAGCCGTTTCTATCTCTAAGTAGTATGCTGCTCATTTTAATTAGCAGGGCTGAATAGTTTTGTTCTATAGGAACCAGTCAATATTTTTTTCCAGTTCCTACTCTATTAGAATATAATATTAATTATCTGATTTAAATCCAGAAATTTCAGGTTCAGAGTTGTTTTATGTGCATAAATTCAGTCTTTCTAAAAATATTCTATAAGAAAATACTTTTTACAGTACTAAACATTTCATTTTTTCATTGGGAACCTAAACCAATTTTCACTAAAATTGTGGACTGATCTAAAAAGCTGATCTCCTTTAGAGAAGGACTGGGAGAGATTCTTATGTTGTTTCTCTTTTTTTATTTCAGAGCAATAATAAATAAAATGAAAACATCTGCATCTAGCATTATATGCAGAAACAGCTAAGAAGAAGTCATAAGTTAAGGAAAATTCTATTTTGCTTGAAAAAAATCTAAAGTAATACATTCAGCATGCTGCCATAACAAAGTGGATGATTTTGCCACAGTTCATACTATAACTTTACCTAAGAATTAGGCACAAGTGTAGAAAGGCCTGTGACAAATTAGACAACTGAGCTAACGCCTGCCAGGATTGAAATTTGTTACCTTCCATGCAGAAATTTTTAATGCGAGTTTTTCCGACTTTTGGCTTGTCTGTGCTGTGTTGAGTGAAGGTGAATTGTCTTGGGCCACATATAAAATATATAATATAGTATATGCATGTATGTTGTATAACAAATAACAGAATAATAGAGTTGGAAGGGATCTTGGAGGTCTTCTAATCAACCCCCCTAACCCTATACCATGTTAGACAAATGGCTGTCCAACCTCTTCTTTAAAATTTCCAGTGTTGGAACATCTACAACATCTACAAGCCATTTCACTGATTAATTGTTCTGTCCAGAAATTTCTCTTCATTCTAGGTTTCTTCTCTTCATGGTTAGTTTCCATCCATTCATTGCTTTTTGTCCAGATGTCAGATGCTTTGGAGAATAGCTTGACCCCATCTTTTCTTTATGTATTTTATCCTCCAGTCCCCTAATTGTTGCTCTTCTCTGAATTTTTTTTAGAGTCTCAACATCTTTTTTACAAGATGATTGATAGATAGGTAGATAGATAGATAGATAGATAGATAGATAGATAGATAGATAGATAGATAGATAGATAGAGATATATGCATATATGCATGTACACAAACACAGACACATACATACAAACATATATAATAAATTTACAAACTACATTATTAGTTGTCCGGGGCCATATTTAGTACAATCTATGGGCCACAAGTTGAACATGCATAATTTACTGTTTCAATGGATACTCTGGATAAATTGAATGCACATATAACATAACAAGTTCCAGTAATATAATCCCATCATACAGTAGTGTATTTATTATGTATTTTTAGTAATATCATTATCTCCCATTTACAGAGCAGAAAGCCAAGACCAGCCTTTACAATAACCATATCAACAGTTTGCTGCATAGGCCAAATTTCCTTTAACCAGCCTGTTCTTCTAATGGTTTATTTGTGATATGTTGAAACAATATCTGAATATTTAACTACTATATATAAAACAGTGAGTTTTTAGGCTTTTGTAGGATAAAAGCAACATTCTGAGACTATTCCAAACTAGGATTAAGGGAAAAGTGAAGTTGCAATTCTGTACCTGATTAAAAGTCAAACTACTCTGATTATATTTGCTCTTACTTTTCTGAGTTACTAGTTCTTTGTTATTTTATTTATTCGAGAAGTAACAAAGGAGGAAAACAAGATAAATATATATACATTCCTGCCATAAATGGGCTAATTTAAATTTTTAAACATCTTCCACCTTATATAGTATAATAGATGGTGGTAAACAAGTCTGGATATAGTGCCTCTCAGAGTGTGAGGTATGTGTGTGTAAAAACATGTGGGTGGGGTGGCAGGTGAGAGAAGGAATGAAGAAAATGCTTGAATGCTCTTACACATTAAAACAAAATGATGGTTTTCTCCTTGGCACACTCACAAAAAATGATCATGCCATTAGAAAAAAGATTTAAAGCCCATGTCACACTGAACCAACGGATCCAAAGAGGATGTAAAATGGACAAAAAAGCTTGCCATCCGTTGGAAAACACGATGTACTCACTGCCTCCGTTTTGCTT
>BHFT01030634.1:0-19711 GCA_004320025.1 Laticauda laticaudata
CCCCCCCTTGTGTCTTTCTGTCTGTGTCTCTCTCTCTGTCTCTCCCTCCCTCCCTCCCTCCCTCCCTCTGTCTCTTTTTCTTTTTGCCAGGACTAGTGAACAACATTGACTCAAAGGCAAAAAATAATATTTAGGATTGCAATCTAATTCGGGGAAAGTTTAAATAGCCAATAGGTTCTGTTTATTTTATTTATTCCAGGTCTGACATTATGGGTGAATCATGGTTCTAGAAATGGATCACCATAAAATGATAGATAGCAAGAGAACCCCACACAAATCCCATCTCTATCCAAAGATGTGGTTTCCATAATTTGAAATGTTAATTAAAACATCCATAATATGTTCAGCACAACTCATTTATTTCATTTTATAGTCTCTGTTTAAAATAATATGTATACTGCACAATTGCAGATCAAAATGGTGTAGGTTTTTATGAGATTTATTCTCTAGCATGAATATTTTGCATCGTATCATGGGCAAAGTACCTGAAGATCATTTTCAACGGGAGGCATATAGGGAGGCATGTTCAGACCCAATCAAGTTCTAAAAGCATATATTGTAAGGGGGAATAGGGTTAAAAAGGTGTATATACATGGTTCATATTTGATATGCCATTCATGTCTTTTGAATTAAGATAGTCATATTAAAATTTCATATAGTCCATAAACTGTCTGAAATAATTACAAATGAGAACTTTCACACCCTATTAGGCCATAATTTTATTTTTGTTCTTTTCTCCTAGTAACAGTCTGGAAAAGCCTATGTAGTTTCCTAAACATTTTTTGAAAGTGGTTTGTCCTGTCTTCTTTCTAGGATTGAGAAAGACGGACAGTCTCAAAGTCATGCAGTTGGCTTCATACCGAAGGCAGGACCATAACTCATAGTCTTCTGGTTTTGAATCTAGTGTTTTTAACCCATATATATACCAAAATGGTGCTTATCAGTTAATATACTGTACCTTTAACAGACAGTTGAGATATTAAGTGAATGGTTTGGAGCTCAAACAGAAAAGGAGGAGTGAACTTGTATTTCAAAGATAGATTCCAACCTGCCTTTAAAGTAGATATAAAAGGTTCACAAATGGTTAATGAGAAGCTGTTCTCATTTCTCTCTTTAAAATGCGTTGTAAAAATGTTAAGGCAACTATGTGTGAAATTGCAGCCCCTCCCCCCCCCAATGTGCTGACACATCTGTGTTTGGTAGGACAGCTTACTTAGATATGTGATGGTTTTAGAAAAGCGGTACATGAAACTACTAATGCATCCCTTGATTGTTTTTCTTGTCCATGTATCTTGCTCTTGTCCCTGAAATATTTAAATACTGCTTTCCTGGTATTTCATGCTGGGGATTTGGATCATTTTTAAGGAGATTGTGTGCATGAGGAAAAAAAAAGAAAAGCATTTAAACTTCTTTGCAAGGAAATGAACTGTATCTTTGAAAGAGATGCGTTGCAAAGAGGGAATGCATTTATATGGCCTGGACCTTCCCCCCCACTCTCAGTTTAAACTTTTTTAACCAGAAAGTTTTCTCATGAGTACAAATCTATTTGCACTTCATTGGAGATCATATGTTACAGTTGGTTTCAATTTATACTACACATTAAATTGAAGAGAAGCAAATCTTCTGTTGGGCTGCAACCCCATTAGCCTCAATAAATCTAGGCTGTTGAAAGAAATTTGGGGAGTTAAAATCCAAACCATATGGAGGGCACCATGTGGTCTGCCCCAACCATGCTCTGACATAATTTGAAGCAAGCATTGGGCTTGCAGGTAGCTGAGAGTGGGATTTGGGGATTTTTACTCTGCTGACAGTAAATTTCCGTTAGTAGAACTAACAGATTTGGAAGAGTTCTAATTACTAATAATGTCTGATTTCAGCAAAACAGCTTTTGAAACCATAATTTGAACATTGCACATTTGAAGTATTGGATTTATTGGATTTTCATTCAGGAGTTCTGACAAATGGCAGCTTATAAAAAAAAAAAAGAAATCTTGGCTAAAGTAAATCCTGTTTTGCATGGTGATCATTTAAAAGAGCTTCAGACTGCAGTAATCCACAATTCTGTCACTTAAGTGTTCCATTCCTAGTCTCTGTAATTTATTGAAGAACCTACAGCAAAAAGCAACATCAATTTTTTTTGTTAGGAAACAGTTACTGAAAGAGATTGTGAAGACATTCTTCATGTGCTGAGCTAAAATGCAAATCTGATGTCTAGGCTTATTTTGTGTCATCTCTTCCCAACTCCTTCTAGCACATTCAAGTCTTGTTTTCCCTTTGTCAAATGTAAAGGATTTGACTAGGTTTGGAAGTAAGCATTTCTAATTAAACTGTGTCCTACATGAAATTCAGTAACATTGATGGGGAAACATACAGGGCAGTGACAGTAGCTGTTAGAGTAATTATCTTTCCAAGAATTACTTAATGAAGGAGAAAGCAGTAGTGAATTTTGAGGGGTTTCTTTGACAAATTCCATCAGCAGTATGATTTAGAAATAAATATCAGACATATGGTTTAATTTTGGAAGGTTTCATTCTCCACTCCATTACACCCATTTTTATGCAGATACAGCTACATGTATTCACAACTAAAGAAAACATGGAGAGACTGGAAAACTAAATTATGCTGATTACATCTCCTCGCCTGACCTCTCATGACTGTGGGAATGCTGCAACAGTCGTCAGTGTGAAAAATGGTCATCAGTCACTTTTTTCAGTGCCACTTTAACTTTGAATGGTCACTCCATACCAGCAAAGGAAAGGAAAAAAACTCCAGAGACATTCCTGAGACAGGAAGTCTACTCCTGCCAAGAATGTAATAAGGGTTAATGCAGAGGCAGTTTCTGTAAGCAACACCAGAATGTTTCCTTCCTGCCTTCCTTACAGGATTAGGCCAGTAANCCTGCCTTCCTTACAGGATTAGGCCAGTAATTTCTTCTAACAACTGGTTCTCAGAACTGCTTATAATATTGACAACCGGTTCTAGCGAATAGGTGCGAACTGGTAGAATCCCACCCCGACTATGACCCTGCAGAATGTCCCTAGTGGTTAGTGCAAGATTTCCTGCTTGTGAATTTTCCTTTGGTTGACATCTGTCTTCTCTGACAATTAGAATGTCAATACAGTTTTGCTTTGATTCAGCTAGAGAAGGAGTGTCACACTGGTGGCCCACGGGCCAGATGCATCTTGTGCAGGCCATGCCCATTTTTTGACTCTACGAAGTCAAAAAACATCACAATACGTCATGTGACATCAACATGACACAGTGAGTTTGACACCCGTGATCTAGTGTGTTATACTTTTATGAAGCTTTTTATTACTGCAGACATTTCTATTCACTGTACAGATTTCTATCAGGCATCAGATAACGGCATATTGTATTTGTACAGCATGGTTAATCTAAACAAAATTTTCTTAGTTAACCCAATTCTTTCAATTTTCAAGGGATTGGTTTATGAAACCTAAGAAAGTACATTTGGCGACTTTGTGGCTCAGTATGTATTGTATGAGCACAATTGTAGTACGTAAGAAAATGAGAAGCAAAATTAGCAGAATTAGTCCGTAATCCTATGTATTTATTTGGGACAAAGTATCACCAATATATTGTACCACAATTAACTATTCTGTTAACATTTATTGTGGTTGCATTCACACTATATGTACTAACACTAAAAATGTATTGGTTTCAATTTACCATAACAGGTGAGACTATCCATTGTGGTTTACTTAAACTTAGCTTATAATTTAGAGCAGAGGTATCAACTTTGCAGCCTGCGGGCCAGATGCATCCACCCACTCCTGGTTTAGCAAAGGGGGAAAAAGTTGTGATACATCATATGATGACGTGACACTGTGAGTTTGACACCCCTGACCTAGAGCATCAAATGATTCTAATCAATTAAGTAATTTGGGTTAAGCAAATTATGATTAGTACAATGTAAAAATCAGTGTGTATGCACACTGATGGTTTTGCATTAAATAATTCCTTATTTAAAAACTATAATTTATTTAATAAATAAATAAATATAAGTATGTAAATAAATAAGGTTGGCTTTTAAGACCAACAATATGATTTGTGTGATGTACAAACAAGAATTTTGGAGGGGAGAGTCTTTAAGAATAGCTTTATCCACAAGTCCAGCTATGGTGTCTCAGGGTAGTGGTGTTCCTGGGAGGGATGTGCAAAGAATGCTAGAACTATCTGACCAATAGTGTATTCTTGCACCAGAATCACCCAAGAGGGTGGTTGAGGTTATATCGTCAAATTTGTATGCTAAAGGATGTCAGTGGACAGATAGTAACCAAATTAAAGAAAGTCAAACATAGATAAATGAAATATACTGAAATTTTAGATGCGAGAGAGATCAAAGATTTAATTAAATTATCAGTCTGGTCATTATCAAGTCATATGTCTACAGCTATTGATGACATATCTACAGAAAGATGTCAAGCAACAGATGAGGAATCAGTAAAAATTCTAACTGTTAGAAAAAGAAAATAATTATGCATTTAGAATTTGGGTTTATACAATACATTAAATCAAAATGTGATTTCTTTGTGATTTAGCCTGTTGATGACCTTGGGAAGTGTGGCTTGTAAACCATGGTTAAACAAATTAAGGCTTAGTTTGCATAAACCCCACTGGAAACTCTAGCATTGTGGAGGGTCCTTGGATTTTTATACTTTGTCATTTGACTAAACAAACCTGTAATAACAACCTTAACAGAGAGGAAAATAACTTCAGCATTCACATCAAAGGCTATGCATTTGATAAAATGACTGAAGTCTGCCCAGCCATTGCCCAAATACTTTCAGTTAAGCAAATACCCTAATAGCAATTTGGAAAGGTGCCACTTGGTAGTCAATGTGCCTTCTGTAGTCTAAGTAAGTGCCAGTTCAATGAGTGACATTTCAGAAATGTGTCAGGAGCGGGGGGGGGGACATTATTGCCCATTATCTGTCTTCATTTTTCTATTCAGGAAGTCTTTCTCTCAGCAAACAGGGCAGCAAGAAAGGCTATGCGAAAAAGACATGATGACAAAGAGACTATTTGCAATATGGGGCATCTCAAGGCAAGAGAATCCTTCCGACCACCCTTACTTAGCTCATGCTTATACTTTCCTAGAAAGCAGTGCTCTTTGGGGTTGCCAGACTATACCTGGCATCCAGAATTTAACTCCAGGTTACATGTGCCAGGAAGACCATCTTGGACTGGTTAAAGGAAATAATCGAATGTAAATGTAATTTAAATTTAGAGGAACAACTCTTAATTTTTAAAAAGGTCACAGTAAATAAATAGCTTTGTTAAAAAATAACCTACTTAAGTAAGTATTTTGATTTGATACAAATATATTTGACTCCTACCAGCAAGGGGTGCTGACCAAAATTGTTCTAAGTGTGGTTTGTTCTCAGTCCTTTGAGGGATTATTGGGATTATAGAATCTTAAAAATTTTTCTGCCCCAATATATATACAAAACAATATCAAGAGGGCTTATTTTAAGTTTCTTTTTCATACTTTCTTCTGTCTCAGGAGCTGAGTAATCTTTTCTGAAAGTGCCCCCTTCATGTTTTGTTCAATCCTCCCCCATTCCCTAGGTTAGATTTACATTCCTTTGCATTTATTTTATCATGCATTATTAAACAATGCAGAATGACCTAGCTCACACATACATTTATAAACTGCAGTTGGATTGGGTTCATATATTGAGATAAAACCCCAAAGCACGACATTATGGCTCAATACAGCAATTTTCATGAAACCATTTCAACCATCCATGGTCTTTTCATATTGGTCCAATCCATCATGTTATTTGGCCATTAAAAAACAGGTTCAAGATGGGACTGTAATTACCAGAATAAATTGTTGATCATTTTTGGATAAATCCTAACATGGTATATTTTTTGAATTAGCATGAGGACTAATCAAACCAAATCCAAAAATAAATTGCTTAATGGACTATGACACTGGCTTTGATCCAGTGAATTTTTACACTTTACCTGCCTAATTGTCCATGCATGAATTTAGAAATATTTTCGCTGCTGTATTTTTAAACCATAATACAGGGAAAGTGCAAGTTTGATTATAAGTCATTGAACATCAAATTTTTCATATTTACAAACAGATTAGATTAGATGTGCTATCAAGTAGCTTCTCAGCAGTTTATAAAATATATAAACGTTAAATATCCAGAATAGAAACATTCAACAATTTAAGTTATAATTATCCAATTAGATTTTCTTATAGATGTTATGGAGATGTGTCTTGCTTTTTTTCTAAATATTCTTTTCCTGAGAAGTTTTTTGCAGTATTGTGTATTAGGGTATAAATTGAGAGATTCATGCTCCAGCTACAGCCTAGGATCTTATCAAACTACTTTAGCAACATGGGAGGAAATGATGATACTAAAGTGTCTCCTTTTCTGTTGAAAACTAAATATTGGACATCAACAAGTGGCTGAGAAGTAAATTTATTTTGTAAATAGATTTATTAAAATGGTACATTGAAAATTAGACAGAATGCCAGTTTTTGTTTTCATAAAGGTCATACAGTAAATTTCATAATCTGAATAATTTAAGTATATGCACATAAATGATTTCATTCTATTTGGACTAATTTTCTTAATTTTTCAAAACTATATGGAGTGGAATTCCAATTTCGAACTGTGGTAATAAAACTGCTACTGAATAATACCAGAATATTAATACTGTGAGATTGCCTGGCTCAAATCACATTTTAAAATGATTTCCCATTATTTCACTGCAAAGCAACTTGCAACACATACTCTCTGAATTATAAGCCATCTGGGTGCAAGTATCTGTTTTATAAAACTTTAGTTTGCTGCAAAAACACATCTCACTGCTAGATAGTTGATTACATAGTAATGCAGAGTAGTTTTTCCTAGATGAACCCTAGAATATATCCCTAATAGTGATATATCTCTTCTGAGAAGTATAGTTCTGGCATAAAGAGATGTGGTTTTACGAAATGAATTTTTTAACAATTACATTTTAAAGACTTTTTAAAGAAGTCTTTAAAATTACATAACTATTTCTGTTATTAAAAATCTAATGGGTGATGGTTTAGAACCCCAGATCTAGAGACTGCTGAATTTCTCTATACAAATAAAGGATAAAATATTCAGCCTTTCAGTGTACTTCTCTAAAATAAAATACTCCAGTTAGCACTGATTCAGGTATTTATAGACTAGAGTGAATGCTACTAAACATAAACATTCAAAACTATTATATGGATTAATCAGTAGTCTACCATATCAGCCTCAACCGAATTCCCAGAGTTCTAGGGTACCCTCCAAAATCAAATCAAATCAAATAAAAATGATTTATTTCTTTTTAATCCTTTTATGTTATGTGAATTCAGCCCATAGAGTTAGTTTAGGGTTCAGCAAATTACATCAGCTTAGGGAAAATGGGTTTAGTAAACCATGTTCAGTGTGTTACATATACAGTGTGAGAATTAGGTCAATTGTTTTTTTGTACTAAAAATAAATTATTAGCTGGTTTTTGTTGCTACTTTTCATGTAACATAATATAAAATGCACTATCTTTTCCTTGCATTGTGGTTAGCAATTTAATACAGCAAACAAGTTATTTCCTTTTTGGCCATGTGAACAATTATTAATTGTGAAATGTTTTAGAGTAGGGAATTCTGACATTTTTTTTGTTTTGTTAGGGAACAAAAAAACTTGAGCTTCGACACTCTTATGGCAACTTTATTATCAAATTTATTTGGCCATCCATCACACAGAAAGTGTATCTGGGGAGTGTACAACAATCCAATATAACAGTAAATAAGTAAAACAATCAATACTTAAAATCTAATTATAAGAAAATACCATAAGAAAACTAAGCAAAATATTTTATCCAACAAGAACAAGAAATGACTATGGTAAAGATTCCCACTAAGAGATATACTAAAATAATCAAATCATTGGTATGCAAAAATAAAAGTGATTATAATAAGTTATATATCACTTATAAGTTACCTAGATAACCCTAGAATAACGTAAGTCACTAGGGGGAATCCTGCCTAAATCACCTCCAAATAAAATTAAATCCAATGCGATCCAATGGATAAACTTTAAAATTAGTTTTGCCACAAAAATGTGAGGTAGCCAAAACTATAAGCAGACTAAGAAGAAAGTATGAACTAAGGACTATATCTGAAGCATTGAGGAAGCCAGAATTCAGGAAAAACCAACAATGAAGTCAAATCGGAGCCTAGGAAAATCACATTAAATAATAAAACTCAAATCAGACATGAAACTCAATTATATTCTTTTGTGTCCAGATGCACGTGCCCATCTTCAGAGATAAAAATCAGAACTCTTTCCAGAAAAGGCTACTGCTTATAAATCAGTGATTCACTATAGAGATCTACTCCATTCTTATAATTATCCATGTATAATTCTAGAGAATAGCAATTTACAAAAATATTCACAAAAAGTAATCTTGTAAGACTGTGGAACAGCAGTTTAGTGGCAAGAAAAAATGGCAGTGTAAAAGACAGGGGAGGCAGAATCTCATCTAGAATGATAGCCAGAGATATTTTTGATAAAAACTTAACTGAAATTTGATCTCATAGTCACATAGTGGTTACACTGAAAGCCAAAATATTTCAAAGGAGAGACAGTCTTGACCTCAACACTACACAGTGGCGGGAGTGGTTTAATGTACTATAAAAACATATATTAGGGACTATGTCATTGAGGAATGAATTCCACATTTAATCTAATCCTGCACTGGAGTTTGTTTGGGTAAACATTTCAGGATGCAGAACAAAATTGTTACATGGTTATTTTCAGATACTTTGCTTTTACAACTCGAATATCCTTCATGATTCCATCTGGGATGCTTTAACTTTGCTATTGTTTTGCTGAATTTAGTGCACACTGGCTTAATATAGCTGCCACCATCATAGATTTGCTAGCAGGAAAGCAGATGTATAAAAAGTAACTTAAATATTTCCAAATGAATCAATATGCCTCTTTCCCTTGATTTCTATTTTTTCTGATAGGTTTTTTTGTAGAATTCATCTCCACATATTGTCTTTGTGTGAGCAAATACAATAATGAGCTCTGAGCTTGCAGGAATGGACTAATCAACAAGTACTGTAATTCCAATTTCAAGTACCTATGCTGACTAATTAGGAATGGGAGCCTCTAGAAATTTGGAAGACACATTAGCCTTAGGTAAATCTGGAATTTTGATTAAAAGGGTGCACTGGATAAGAGCCTAAGGTAGATGTATAATGCTAGTTCTAGAATATATAGACTAGTGCTAATTTGAAAGTAAAAGTTGCTTCAAGCTTACTTGTCATGCATAATCACAAAAAAGCTATAGTTGTGATTGAATAGCCCCTTAAGACAGAAATAAAGAGGTAGCATGAATAGTCAAAGTTACAACTGCACTGAGAAAAGTGATGTATGACCAGTCTTTGTACTATGAACTGCTATGTATTTACAACTGTTGCAGTGTTCAACAATTGCCATCTGTGATTTCCCATATGGCTTCTTCTGACAAGCAAAGTCGATGGCAGAAGCCAGCTTAGTTTAACAACCGTGTGACTCACTTAACATTTGCAATGATTTGCTTAATAACTATGGCAAAGAAAAGTCATAAAAATCAGGCAAGAGTCACTGAAATAACCGCCTTGCTGAGCAATGCAAATTCTTGTCCTAATTATAATCTTAAAGGACTACCTGTATTTACGTTAGCTACACAGAATGTTTTATCCTGCCCTGTTATGCTATTACAGCTAGTTTATAAAACAGTTTGTTCCGAGAATCCATCTGGTATTTTGGCTTTCATTATGTTGCACACTAATCCATAGTTAAATGAGAGTTTATGTAGCAGCTAAGTTTTATCACATAGACTATGATTATGCAACCTACTAAGCTAAAATGTGGTTGGCTACTCTATGGTCTGGGGTTTTAGTTAACTAGGTTGATTCAGCAAAGCATAATTAAATAAGCAGTGGGTTATCTTTACATCTAACCTACAAAATCCTGCTTTCAGATATACAAGTTAGCAGACACTTCATGTTCAAAAAACAGAGTACATTGCAAGCCCGTTTAAGAGTCATTTTTAAAGCAAAGTCTGTGTCTATGGCATGCCTACCCATGATGACAATTGAAGTGATTTGATTTGTTTACATAGCACAAGCTAACATGCAGGCTTTGTTCTATATTAGCATACTTGAAATACCCTTTTCTGATTGGTCCACAAATGCAGCAATATGATTGGTTCTTCAAGCAACGGTGATTGGTCAACAATTGCCACCCTGTGATTGGTCCGCCTGAATGGTGGGGAATTCAAGGAACCTTCATTGGCCGCGAGCCGCAAGAAGCCGCTATAAAAAAGGCTGCCACGGCTCCACAGTTAGACTGATTCCAGGAACCAAATAAAGAGCTGAAAGTCATGCTGGTCTCCAGTCTCTTTTTTCCCCCGCGATCTAACACTGGTGACGAAGGTGGGATACTGAGACAAGGAGACCAGTTGAGCACGTGGCAACGAGAACCGAGCAAGATGAAATGGCCAGCACCAACTCGCCACCCGCACCGTTCAACCCAGCAATGGAGGACTGGGAATCGTACATTGACAAATTCCTCATGTTCCTCGAGAGAAATGACCTACAGAGGATCTCCGACAACAGAAAGAGAGCCGTGTTCCTGACACTGTGGGCCCGCAGTGTTCAAGATGGTCAAAGCATTGGCCAAACCTGAGGACGTAAAGCAGATGGCCTGGCCAGATTTGGAAAAAATACTGAAGGCCCATGATGCACTGACCATCCCCAGCCTTATTTGGAGACATGAATTTTACAAGTGGGACCAGAGAGAAGGTGAGAGCATCGGAGATTTCGTAGCGGCTCTAAGGGACATTGGTGGGGCATGTGAGTTCCTCAACATGGATGAAACCATGAGGGACCGCGTAGTCCTAAGTCTGAGAGACCTTACCTTGCAGAGCCGGCTGCTAACCTGACCAAACATCACAGTCACTGAGGCCATCGCTGAGGCCATGGCAGCCGAAGCCACTAAAATCAGCAAGACATATGGCGGCAAATGAATACGGAAAACCAGAAATCACCAGCAGAGACAAGCCATCCTGGGAGAAGAAACCAGAGGGCAACCACAAGACCACCATGCACCAGCGAGGACATCGAGTCTGTTTCCAAAACTGACGACGAGGAAGAGGAAATAAACAGACTCCAATCAGAATGAAACAGACATGAGAGGAGAGAGCGTAAGTCGCGGTTCCAGTGTGCCGGGTGCGGAGGAAGACCACCCCAGTTCCGAGTGCCGTTTCCTGGACGTGGTTTGCTGGCACTGTGAGAGACGGGGACACATAGCAAGGGTCTGCCGGAACTGAAAGAGCTATAGCCCCAGACGAAGAGACAGCACCCCTCCAGAATGAAGAAGACAGGCAGGAGGCCGTTGGAGCTGAGAAAACAGAAGCAAACGGCTCAACGAAACTTACAGAAAGGAAGAGACAGACCAAACTATAACCATCGGGCACTCGAGCACAACCGATGCCCGGAAGGTACATGTGAAAGTCAACATCGAAGGCCAACAATGCGAGATGGAAGTGGATCCGGTTCATACCTGTCTATGGTATCATGGAACACACTTAAGAGACTGATACCGAGCATACAACGAACGGAACTGGAGAGCCAAAAATTTAACCCTTAAAGACTACCAAGGGAACAGGATCCCTGTAGTCGGACTTGGACACTTCCAAGTTAAATTCAAGAAGCACACGGAAATTCTTCCACTAACCATCGTAGACCGGGATCACCCAAGCCTACTGGGACTTAAATGGTTTGAGCCCCTGGGAATCGGAGTGACTGGAATCAACAGCGTAACCGAAACAGACTGGGAGGAGAGCCTGATGAGAGATTTCCAGGACTTGTTCGATGAAACTGAGCAAGTACTGAGGCCCCCTATATCGTTTAATTTGAATCCGAACATAGCCCCAATCAGATTAAAGGCAAGGCGAGTCCCTTTCACAATTAAAACCGAAATCGATGAACAATTGATAAACTCATTGCACAGAGGATATTGAACCAATAGACCACGCAAGGTGGGAACCCAATTGTGACCCGATTAAACCAGATGGTGCCGTGAGTATCTGCGGAGACTATAAGGCCACCCTCAACCATGCACTACAACAAAGTGCATACCCCGTTCCGGTGGTGCAACATCTGTTACATTCATTGGGGGGCAGGCAAGGTCTTCGCAAAGCTTCAACCTTGCACAAGTGTACCAGCAATTGCCAGTGGACCCTGAAACAGTGGAGGCAATAAACAATTGTGACTCACAGGGGGGCATTCAGATGCAAAAGACTGCAATTTGGAGTTAGTGTGGCCCAGGGTATTCCAAAGCTTGATGGAGCGCCTGTTACAAGGAATGAAAGGAGTGGTCCCATACTTCGATGATGTGCTGGTATCAGCTAGTGACAAGAACCAACTGGAAAGCTGCCTCAGAGAAGTCTTACAAAGATTCCAAAGAGGCGGGACTCAAAGTTAAAAAAGAAAAAATGCAGCTAGCCACCTCTAAAGTTGAATTCCTGGGTACCTAATAGATAAAGATGGCATCCACCCCACGGATCAGAAAATCAAAGCAATAAAAGAAGCTTCCAGGCCCAAAAATAAAACAGACTTACAAGCATTTTGGGACTCATTAATTTCTATAATATCTTTCTGCCACAGAAGGCAACGACGGCGGACCACTACAACTGATTACTGGATAAGACAGCTACCTGGACCTGGGGATGACAAGAAGAGGCCACGTTCCAGAAAATAAAAGACTTGCTGACATCCGAATCTGTGTTAATTCAGCGAAACCTGCACTGACAGTTACCTGAAGAACGCGTCACTGTTCGGCATCGGAGACGTACTCAGCCACACGCCACCAGATGGAGAGAAGCACCAATCACATTCTCTTCCAAAACGCTGTCCAAAGCAGAAAGAAACTACAGCCAATTGGACAGAGAGGCGCTAGCAGCCATAACTGGAGTCAAGTGATCCCATGAATACCTCTATGGCAGGACTTTTTCACTAATTACAGACCACAAGCCGTTCTTTGGGATACTCGCAGGAAACAAGGCCACCCCAAACATACTGTCACCACGAATGACGAGGTGGTCCGAGTTCTTGCCGCATACAATTACAAATTAATCCACTGGCCAGGGAAGGACATACAACGCTAATGCCCTGAGCCATTCTCCCCTGCCCAAAACTGGGAAAGCGACCTGGCACCAACCACATCCATGCTACAAATTGAAAACATTACCAAACCTACCATAACCGCAGCAGACATTGCGAAAGAAACTGCAAGAGAACAAAAGATGGCGTGGATTTTAAACTGGTAGGAAAAGGTTGGCCAGAAAATGAGACTGACAACACTTTTAAACCATTCCGGAACAGACAGACGGAACTCTCAATGTTAAAAGGTTATATACTATGGGGGGGATCGGGTAGTCATACCAGAACTACTCAAAGAACAAGTACTAGATATCTTGCATGAAGGACACCTGGGTATCGTATGAATGAAATTCCTGGGCAGGAGTTATGTATAGTGGCCAGGGATGGATAAGGATATTGTGAGATGGGTGGAAATGTGCACGCAATGCCAAATATCCAGACCTACACCCCCTGCCACACCTGTACTTGACTGGGAAACACCGAGGGGACCCTGGTCGAGAATACACATAATAGATTTAGCAGGGCCGACAAAAGAACACACATTTCTCATAATAGTAGACGCTTACTCAAATTGGTTAGAGGTAAGCATCATGAAGTCCCACAACAACAGAAGCTGTCATTAGACAGCTGAGGAAGCTGTTCACAACACATGGGTTGCCGGATCTATCGTTTCAGATAACGGGCCACAGTTCACGGCATTGACATTTGAAAAGTTCCTCACCAAACATGGCATAAGACATGCCTTGATAGCGCTGGGTTGGCTGGCTACAACGGGTGGGCGAAACGCATGGTCGGTATATGGAAGAGACTATAGAGAAGCTAGACACGGGGGACATACAAGAAAAATCTACAAAATGCTAACCATACAACACATCACACCTAACACCACAACGAATAAAAGCCCAGCAGAACTATTGATGGGCAGAAAATTAAGATCGCACCTAGACAGATTACACCCCACCTACAGCCCTGAAAAACCAGCAGACTCCTCGAGTAAGCACCACACATTCAGAACAGGGACCTGGTCTACGCAAAAAATCTCACGGGGCACCCACTATGGATACTGGGAAACATAACCCAGGTAACAGGACCACAAGTCATACAAACTAGAAATAGAGGATGAGAGAAGCTGGGGGAGACACATAAATAACTGAGGTCATGAACAGTAGAAAGAGCCACTCAATCCCAGGTGCGAAGAAAAAGAACACACACACACACCAGAACCACAGCAAACATTAAAAAATAATAATCATCGTAACCAGACAGAGAGGAGGGAGACCCCTCAGACACAAATAAGAGGGAGGGGGAGACCCTCCACTGGCACAGGAAACACTGCAACTAACACTAACAACAACCCGCCAACCAACTTTATCAGTAACCCCAGAAAGAAACCACAATTACTTACCTGGAGACGACTTACCTGGAAACAACAAGAAGCTGCTCCGGAAGGGAGCGCCGAGCCGGCTCTACCAGCCCAAGTAGACCGGGCGGGAAGCAGCATGGCCGACTCTACCTTCCAGGAGGTTCCACGGAGAAGGACAGGAAGAAACAGGGATCCCGTCCGAACCAGTCGAAGACAACAACACAACTGAGCTGCATAGGTCAAGTAGACACCATAAAAGCCCCGCCTACTTATGTGACTACATAACATAGGTTGGACTAAACCAAGTGGGGAGGGGTGTTCTATATTAGCATACTTGAAATACCCTTTTCTGATTAGTCCACAAATTCAGCAATATGATTGTTTCTTCAAGTGACGGTGATTGGTCAACAATTGCCGCCCTGTGATTGGTCCGCCTGAATGGTGGGGAATTCAAGGAACCGTCATTGGCCGCCAGCCGCGAGCAGCTGCTATAAAAAAGGCTGCCGCAGCTCCGCAGTTAAGACTGATTCAGGAACCAAATAAAAGCTGAAAGTCACACTGGTCCTCCAGTCTCTCTCCCCCCCCCCAATCTAACAGGCTTCATGTCTATGGAGATTCTCAGCCATGTGGGTCATGGTTGTCACCAAAGGTGCTTTTTCAAGAGGCTTTCTGTTTTGTTTTATTTTTTTAAGATGTTTCGCTTCTCATCCAAGAAGCTTCAAAGAAAAACCAGAAAGTCCAGTTGCCTCTTTGGGACAACATATAGGTTTGTTTTACCCAAAAAGCACATTTGGGACAACATGCAAGCTTGTTTTACCTAACACTTTATTGGAGGGTGATGGAAAACTGTAAGATTTTTGCTTTAGGTAAAAATGACCCTCAAGAGTTTTACCATCATTTAAAACTAAAACTGGACTAAATCCTAGATAGTTTTTTTTGTTGTTGTTGTTTAATAGAAGTAGGCTTGGTCACACTATAGTTTTGTTTATTTTTTTAGGAAGGGGAAGATGCTGGGGATTAAACGTGGAATCTTTTGGATGCAAAACAGGTATTTTGCGCCCAGGTTTTGTTTTATTTGGTCGTTCACCGGAGTATATCTCATCTAGACCCGTTTGGTCCTCGGAGTCTATCCAGCTAGAAAGCCTGGCTGACCCAACCTGGNCCCGTTTGGTCCTCGGAGTCTACCCAGCTAGAAAGCCTGGCTGACCCAACCTGGGTGGAGGACGAGAAAAGGCGGCTATTTCAAGGCAGCCTCAAAGAAGCACAAAGGAAGAAGCAAGGAGACGTGTGTGTATATATGTGGAGGTGGTGGTGGGGGGGGAAAAACGGTCGAGTAGGCCCACTCTCTCAAGCCCGCTTCCCCCTCGGCCTCGCGCCGCCCGCGAGCCTGTGGGGCGTGAAAAGGGGCGAGGCGGAGTAAGGAGCGCTTCAGAGGAGAAGGAGGAGGAGGCGGCGGCGGCGGCTCGCTCTTGTCAGAAGCGACCGCACTCGAGCCGAGTCCGGGAGGAGTCAGTTCTTCGAGCAAACTTCAGGCTTGGAACTGGCTTCCCTCCCGCCGCTCGGTTTATTTTTGCAAAGAGCCGGCGCTCTTGGAAGGAGCAACACCCTTTTCCTGCGGTGGGCTTGGCTCAGCTGGTTGGGGTTTGGGGTTCTCCCACCCCGGACAGGGTGGAACGGGCGGGGGGGGGGGGCGANGGGGGGGGGGGGCAGAGAGAGAGAGAGACTCATAGACTCTCGGGGTTGAGAAGGCGGCGTCCTCCCCACGGCTCGAGCGGAAGGTAAGCGGAGCGCTGGCCGGAGAGCGTGGCGCGCTGCCCTTTTGGCCCTTTCAGGCGCGCGTCTGCCACGGGTGGCCCCCTCCTTGTAGGCGCGCGGACGGCGTGGCTGCGTGTCGCTCGAAACTTTCGGGGGGTTGGTGTCGAGGACGCAGTCAAAGGGCGAGTCCTTTCAAGCTCGTTCAAGGCGCTTTGTTCGTGGGTCCCAAGATCTCGTAGGATTTAAACTCCACAAAGAGTTGCTTGTGGCTGGCTTCTCCTAAAATGGGGTTGGTTACTTTGGAGCCCGTGTAAATCCAGTGGAGGGTTGGGTTGCTTTTTTTTTTCTTTTCTTTTTTTCTTTTCTTCTCTCCTTTCAGCGAGGTTGTTTCTCTGCGCCCAGTAATTCAGCGGGGTGGACTCGGAAAAGGTTGGGCTGGCGTAGAAGTAACCGTGTTGGTTTTACTTTGTTCTCCTTTGCTGAGGGAAGCGAAAGCGGACGGGCTATTTTTAAAAAAAAAAAAAGTTTATTTTTTCCTGCTCTGTATTCTCCGCGTTGCTGAGAGTATGTATGTGTGCATCTCAAAGGTGCTTTTCAAAAGGCACCTGGACTTCCTTGGGTTCCCCCCCCCCTTTTTTTTTGGAAACGTTTCTCTTCTCATCCAAGAAGCTTCTTGTTGGAACTGAAGAAGCTTCTTGGATGAGAAGCGAAACTTTTTCAAGGGCGGGTGGGGTAAACCAAGAAAGTCCAGGTGCCTTTTGAAAAACGCCTTTGGGACAACAGTGGCCTGGATGACTGAGCCACAGACGCATGTGCGCGCGCGCGCGTTCATTTAATTTAGGCTGCCGGCTTGAATGGCAGGAATATTAAGGTCCAATGAGTGTTAATACCATCGTTGCATCGCTTTTGTGTCCTTGCCTTGGACAAAACTTGCACAGTCGTCTTCATAAACCTTACCACATTTCTAAGTTGTGTGCATGGCAAACCAGAGGATCCTCCTGAATTTCTAGAGTGGCAGCTATTTATTTCCTTCCCCAGAGTTAACTGTCTCGATCAGGTACAAGCTAGCATTGCAGGCTTCTTTTACCCAACCTAATTCGCACAACACATAGATTGCCTAGCTGCTCTTTCTCACTGCTATGTGAACAAATTATTCTGCCTTCAACACCTCAATATTATTGTTGATATGTAATATTGTTGATATTCCAATATTGATATTACAATATTACTGTTTAACACCTGAGCCACAACCCTGCCTTTTTAAAGACTGTAATCAAAAGGTAATTCCTTTTCACTTCTCCTAATTTGTGATATATTAAGAGATTTTGGCATTGGGCCAGTTTAATGAATAATAGCAATTCAGAAATACATTTTTACTTTATCTGTACAGTTTATATTGCTGCCCTTCCCATAACAATGATTCTTGCATATGTGGTGAAACATTTATATGTCAATGTGCACAGGGCAGACATACTTTGCATTATTGTTTTAATTTCTGCAGTGATTTTACACTATCTTGAGTGGTAACTTCTGGTTATAGTTTCAGAGCAAGGCATTCCTTCTCCCAGAGTGCCTGGTTAATTTCACCGCAGCCTTTTTTGTCAGAAAATATCCAAGAAGATACCAAGAATAAGCCTGTTGTTATGAAAATGTTTCTGAACTTTTGCTGCTGGGAAGTCCTCGGTGCCTGAAACTGTAGAAATACTGATTCATGGGGTATCTAGTTTATATTGGCTTGTAAATATTTTTCTTACTGCAGTTTATAATGGTTCCCTTGTGTGGTAGATACTCTAAAAGCAAGTGAAAAGGAAAGAGACTATTTAGTAATCTTTAAGTCTTCCCTAGAATTGTTCATGGGTTTTCCCTTAACAAAGGTTGAAGAAATTTATTGAGTTTGCTTTTATGGACTTGAATGCAGTTGAAAAGAGGATTGTTTGCTTGGTTTGTTACTTATGGTATTTAGCTCATCTTTCTTTGTCTTTGGTATTTGGATTTTGCACAATTGTTTATAATTTCCAAATTGTGATGCACAGTTATGGGTGTGTTTGTGTGGGTTTGTAAGACAAAGAATGTATGTAGCTTATACATTTCTTAGAACTTACACATTTCTGAACCGTCTCTGATGATTTTATGTGGGCTAAGATTCAACATTTACAGGAATAAATAATTGTACATTGGGGACATACAAAATAACAAAATGTTGGACGTAGCAGCAAATTTTGTCAGGAATGTAGTTAATTATAAGTACTCTAAGAGGAATGATTGTATTTCTCATCTGTTTTTCTTAACCAGAGAAGACATTAACATACTTAGTAGATGATGGTGACAAAGAACATGAAGGACATTTACTTTTATGGATTGTTATAGTCTCATATAACATCTCCTGATGTTTAGTATAATATAAACTCTTAAATACCTGGAACAAAAGGATAAGCATAGATTCATTTAGCACACAGATTGAAACTGGCTCATGAAGGTTGCAATGAAGATATAGACTGCATAAATGTAAGCTAATCTGATTCTCTGGTAACTCCGAGCACTGAGTGATGCTTGTATTATTTAAGGCATATGATGTTGTGACAGAGTGATTGTTCACATACAAGTGTCTGTATTCCCATTTGTCTTCTATTAAGATTGATAGCTCTCTTTCTTCTTGCCCCTATAGCTGGCAATCCACCAGGAACTGTTTCTCTTAATCTGTTCTGATTTTTGGACTCCTGCCACCTGTATATATTAACATGTTTACAAATAAAGTATATTATTTCTATACTTAAAAAGTAGCCCTGCCAGGGAAGAAAGAAAAACTCAGTTGCCTAAGGTTTCATTAAAACATAGAGGCATGTACCGTAGTTACTGCAAGACTAATGTCACATGTATACCCATTACTTTATTCCCTTTTGAATAAGCAACTTTAACAAAGTATAGAAAGAAATTGCAATTTAAGGAAACTAGAGGGATTAAATTAAAGGAAATATATCCTAATAGATTTGTTTCATATGGTAAAGGTTTCCTTTGACCATTCGTGTCCAACTCTGTGATCATTTCCATTTCCTAGTTGAGACAGTGTTGTCCAAAAATGCCTCCATGGTAATGTGGTCAGCATGACTATATGCTGGGGCACATGGGACACAGTTACATTCCCACAAGTGGTACCTATTTATCTACTCATATTTGCATGCTTTTGAAATTCTAGATTGATGGGCTGGGGCAAGAATGGGAACTCATCTCATTGTGTGGTACTTGGGTCTTCAACTACAACCTTCCAGTCAACAAGTCCTCCATATAGGCTTTATAAATTGTTTTTTTTTTAATTTTATTTGGGTTTTCACAAAGACAAAATACAAATAAAACATCTTTTTTGAAAATAGCATGGTCCC